>JBAIZZ010000023.1:153881-175826 GCA_037355905.1 Heliconius aoede
ATATATATATATATATATATATATATATATATATATATATATATATAATTTTAAAATGGGGTCACCGCTTCCTTTAAAGAATAAATACATATATAATATCATGTTATAGTTATGTAGATACTGTTGTAGTATCTACATAACAATATGAGTAAGATAATGACCCCCTCTTTAATCAACTATTGTAAGCTACTGAAAAAATATATGTATAAAAAAATAAATAATATTAATAGTTATTTCTCAAAAGCACTAAAAGTTAAATAAACTATTGTTTTATATTCAAATAAAAGTTTAAATTAAATTTACTTTCAATATTACAATAATAATATGTATAGAATATACAATTGTACAGCATATCGTTTTTGTTCATTGTGACTGTGTATAATTAGTGCAATTACATTTTTACCTTTGACACTCAGTTCTTTTAAACAATTATAATAAAGACATCAAGATTACTACAAATTAATTTGTAGAAATCCTTGTACAGACCTTTTAACCTAGTTATACTGCTATAATAAAAAGCCAGACAAGTGCGAGGCGCGCTTGCCAACCGAGGGTTCCGTACACAAGTTGGAGGTATCGAGCTTTTTCTAAAATTCATGCCTAGCTTGGCCAAAAAGCCCTTCGATCTGATACCTCAGGTGAATATAATGCCTAATTCTGTCCCACTTTTAAGGCTATTTTAGTTAAATTTATAAATATTTAAATTTTCTGATTTCTTCCTGACTTTTACCTGTAGATGCTAGCTGCCAAATTTCATAATTTTAGATTATTTGGAAGTACCCTACTAAGTTTGATTCACTTTATAGTGTCGAAATACCCGTTTGTTGCTATTTAAGGCTATCATTTTTAGGATTTAAACTGAAAACTATACATTTGTATAGTTTTCAGATTTTTTCCTATACTGATGCTATCTGTAGATGCTGGTCGCCAAATTCCATAGTTCTAGGTATACCGTACACCGGAAATACCCTATCAATATTGATTCCCTTAACAGTGTCGAAATACGCATTTTTGCGTTAAAACCGGACATATCTTTTTTTTTAATAAATACATAAATCTTTTTTATCCGGAATTCATGGGGTCGTAGGTTTGTGTATATGGATTTAATTTAAGCCCCATCTCTTTAAGCATTCCTGACATAAGTGGAATTGACAGACTGACAGACGAACAACAGAATGATGGTATAATGGTTCCTTTTTTCATTGCAAAATACAGAACCCTAAAAATTTTTTATCCCAAGAATTCGCTGTTCAAGTTGAAAATCTCAAAAGAAAAAAGTTTAAAGTGTTGTTAAAATTAATGTAGTGCCTCGATACCAGAGCGAAAAAATGAAAATATTCAATATTTCTTAGAGTTTAACCTATAGCCGTTGCGTTTATAGTCACATTCTTATGCCTTTGCACTGCGTGGGCGTCGGATTTTTTGTTAGGAAGTTAATAAAGTCCAACTATAAAGCGTAAAAAAACCTGTTCACAAACAATATAATTAAAGCTACATACATACATATATCAGAAATAACTAGTTTTAGATGGAACGATAAAAGGAAATAATTTATATACGTTTCAAACTAAAACCGCCACGCTAGAACAATAATACAGTATTAAATTAGTAAATTGCTACAAAAACAATTATACATATGTAAACAAGTGTATTAACGTGACGCAGAATGACGTCAGAGTTTAATTAATTAATTTTATTGTAAACATTAATTATATTTAATTATTTTAAATATCTAATGCTTAAAAAGTTTTATATTCTTCAATTTGTCCTGATTTATATACTTTTGGCTTCCGTTGTACCATGTATTAGCATCTGCAATTGAGTTAATATTTGGGGGTTCGATACCCACTCGAAGAAATTATTATATTTTAATTATTTTCATGGCCATAGACAGAAATAAACGCGACGTTGAGTGGCGCCAGTCACAATATCTCGAAAATTAGATAAAATATTTCTCAATCGTCGGCGCTTTTAGTTTTAAAAAAGGTGGACTGATTTACCTGTTTTTAAAATCAAAACAACTAGTTAATAAAGAATGCAGTTTTTCCTGATGTCCAAAAAACATTGAAAAATAAAACACGGTAAATTTATATGCAAATGTCTTATAATAAATTTGACGGCAAATGTAATTTATTGCATTTAGTCTCACAAACTCTTGGAATAGAACATTCATTGTTAATTTTAAATTAAATTTTGAAATTGAACCAGCAAAAAAAAATTAAATCCATAGTGGAATAGTAGAGGAATATTGCGATGGATGTGGATTCAATCCTCGCTTGAGTTACTTTTCATCAATTCACTGCGGTAAAATAAATTGATAAATTGAGACTAGTGTCTGTCTGTTGTTTGTTTTTTGTTAAATATGTGATTCAAGCTCTGATTATTCCCGCAACGGGTTTGGGTTCTATTCCCACTTAGGGAAACTAATTACTTGATCTTCTAGCATTCATTTCTTCTGATATCAATATAAAGCGCGTCATTTAGCTCTGTCACTTAACACGCAATGTCTCGAAATTTGAGCGGGACGGAGTGTTTTGACACTTAATTTTATATGGCTACGCTGCTCCGCATAGGATAAAGCATGAAGCTAAACAAACTCGTAAATAGAGACATTTTGTGTAAACTAAACCAAAGAAAAATCATATTTTCCTTATACAATATGTCCTATAAAAACATTGTTAGATATTTATCTAACTAAATTTAAATGTCCTTACACTCATTGGATGCCCTTGCTATTGTTGTTATTTATTTTTTGCCTTTCTACAGTACGCGTGCATTTAAAAAATAGAAAAATATAATAAATTCTAATTTGAAAATTGCTTCTATATCTAATATTAAAAATATTTAACTATTTACGAATATTCTTCATTCAAATTAAAATTAACAATTAAAAGTTCTATTGTGTGACGAAATCGTATGAGCGTCATCTAGTATCAAAGTTATTATAGGACATTTGCATACAAATATACGGACCGTGTCGAGTTCAATGTTTTTGAACAGGAAATCACAGCATTTTTGAGAAACTAAATAGTAAAAACAAAGTGATTAATTACATCTTTAGTTAATTTTAATACAGAAATAAAGATTCATTACAAAAAAATTAAATATATTAAGCTCGTATTATTATTGTTTTCATTAATTAAATGATAATTTATGAGCACCGTATCGAATCATGCGCAGATTATGTGTATTTCATACCGCACTCTTTAACCATCACTTTCACCACTTTAACCCTCTGCGACAGACGTGACTTCATTTTTACAATTATTTATTATACTTTATTTAACTTTAAAATATTTTTATAGAATTAACTTATGCAGTTATTTTATTTATATTTATAAAATCACACGGCACTTATTTTTTTATGTATCATTTATTTTAAATAAATAACATAACATTAATAACAGCTGATTGCTAAGCTAAATAATCTATGAGACGAGATGGAGCTTTCACTCAAAGACTGTGCAGGTTTCAACCCGCACCATATGGGCTACTTTTAATCGGGTAATTTTTAAGTGATCAGGATTCGAGTTGGAAATACCATGTTTATGGTGCGTGCCTATCTACCTTTAATCTAAAGACAAAATTAAATTATTAAATATTTTTCAATTGAATGTTACAAACTTTGTAAGAAATGTGTAATAAAAATTACAAAAGATTTAAATTACGATGTAAATGACGATGGATAAAGATAACTATGGTTAAAATATTAAATAATCAATTTATTATCCCAAAATAAATAAATAATTTCATATAAATATTTGTATAATTCAAGGACGTAAAACCTCAGTTAGTTGGCAATAGAAGCAAACAAATACATTATTAAAGTTGAAAATGACAATTATTTCTTAGAAGAGAGAAACATTTCTTTAAATTTATTTCTTATTATATTTTCTTGGACACGTTTTTAAATAAACAAATACAAAAGATTTTGGCGGTACTTATACTAAAAACAGTATGAATTTTAAAGATATTTTTTTTGAAAAGAAAAATGTAAATGCAACCACAACACTTAGAATTTAATTTCTTTAATTTTTAATTTACTATTGACATAATATCGTCAGCTAAGAGTGTAAAATTATCAACAGACTCTAAAATAAATTTTATAAAACGAATAGGATGTTTATTACAATTTCAAAAAAATATTTGTATTTTCTATCTAAGCTCAAAAAAATTCCAATTTTGTAATACAAATTCACTCTTAAAAATGTTAAAATAAACACCTAATGTAGCAGATTTTTCACTTTAAGCTATTGGTATATTAAATTATTATATATATAAAAATATTCACCTGTCAATGTCCAGTTGTTAGCAAGAACACAGATCGACTAAGGCTTAGTTTACCCAAAGAATAATAGTCGGTTACAAGGATATCACGTAGTATATACGCAATTTTTATATGTAAATAGTGTTTTATCCGACCGCGCAAGAGTAAACCGGTATACGATCTCGATTAAGTGTTTTTTAATTTAAACTTTTTGTTTTCTGTTTATTTTTATCAAAATTTATGGCAAAATTATAATAAAATTATAGTATATAGAAATTTATTAATTAGAATATTTCAAATTTATTATTTTACTTACAAATTTTAGGGTTACATACTACATAAAAAACTGTAACTAAGATTGCGCTGTCCATCCGTCTTTAACCATGCTGTATCTCATAAATCTCATACCAGAGTAATGGAAATATTTGAGAGAGCTCCCATACAACTAACCTGATTTTTTTACCCTTTTTATAGATGATAATATGGAACCCTTCGTGCTCGAATCCAACCCGCACTAGGCCGCACCCCCCGCACTTTTTATTATAATTTATTTTATATATTGTTCTTATATAAATATAACATATAAAATAACGATTAATATATAATTATTCAGTTTCTCATTACTGGTTAATTATTATATTAATTATTATTATAATAATAATACATATAATTAGGTAAATAAGTCGTTTTTCATGTTAATGTACTTAAATTATTTGTTGATGCATGCAACTACATTTACACTATATATACTAATTTATAAATCAAACAATTTATTTGTTTGAACGTGCTAAAAACGGGAAAAATTATTACCTACGTCATCTTATGAAGCCATATCAC
The DNA here is from genome assembly GCA_037355905.1 of Heliconius aoede. Taxonomy (NCBI): domain Eukaryota; kingdom Metazoa; phylum Arthropoda; class Insecta; order Lepidoptera; family Nymphalidae; genus Heliconius; species Heliconius aoede. The sequence goes on from JBAIZZ010000023.1 coordinate 158,986, forward strand.
ATGAGGCCAGTTGTAGCGCAGTGGCACAAGCGTGCGACTGTAAACGCGATAATCTGGCTGCGGGATCAATTCCCACGCGAAAAAAATAAATATTTATTATTTCCATTTCCTCGCTCTAGTAATGAATCCCATCACGCAATGCCTATAAAACATGGTGAGAAGTAGGGAACGGAGCCTGCTATGCGCGGGATACAGCGTGAAGCTAAAAAGATACATCACCTTAATTGTTTCTATACAAACCACTCTAATTATGATAAAAATTGTTTCGGGGTTACTGTTTTGTAAATGCGGAGTCTAGTTTTTTCCACTCAACATGTAATGTCTCGAAAATTCGGCGAAAAGACAATAAATAGAGAATCATTTAATTCTCCGTTCAAAATAAAGATAGTTTGTGGTACACAAGAAAAAAATAATTAGATTTAGTAACTTTTTTTGCTGCCATCTTAAAATTATGATTAATTTCTTTTTTTTTGTTTTTCAGCTTCACGCTGTATCCTGCACACAACAGGGTAGGCAGAGGGTACTTCGGTGTTAAGACACTCCGTTCCCCACTTCCTGCCGAATTCTGGAGACATTGCGTATTGAGTGGTAGAGCTCAACGCCGCGCTTTGCCTAGAGTCAAGAAAAATGGAAATATAAACGTAAAGAAATATTTCACTTCGTCGAGTTTACGGGCGACACCCTTGTGCCACTGCGCCACGACGGCCTTAATAAAATTGTTAATTAAAATAAATTAATTCATATAAATAGGTATGTATATATAAATCGTGTCATAGCTTTCTTTTTTTTATTAGTACATGGTTAATAAAAAATCTCACTAAATAAATATTTTTAAATGAATGCTGATAAATTATTTTTATTATTAGATGTACCTTGGTCCAAATCCTTCGTTATCTATTTAATTTATCCTTAATTGAGAGCCACTGTGTTGATTCAAAGTTAAAAACACCGGTCAAATGCGAGTGAAACCCGCATGCTGAGGGTTCAGTACCAATTTTCGGATTGTATTTCAACAGGAAATACAATTTAAAGTTGAAGAATTTAAGCTTAAAGCTCTGACCACTACACCATATACCCTACAGAGATGTTAACAACAATAAGTTGTAATAAGCGGGATGAAATTAAAAAAAAAGTACCTGACCTGAGAGCTTTCCAATTCCATTTCACACTTTCACGCGAATTTCGGAGGTGTTGAGTAGTGAAATTCAACGTCGCGTTTGTCTGGTCACCATAAGAAGGATAGGTGGGTGTCGAACCCACAAGCGTCGCGTTCACTATACCACTATTATGTACCTGTGCCACGAAGATCACAATTTTCCTCCTTGCTCACACGAATTATGACTAGAATATAATAATATGTATTTATATAACAAAATCCAATCACATGTCCTCTCATCGCATTTAGTTACAATTACACGGTGGAACAAATGATCTATGTGGTTAAGAAGTGGCGTACAAAGGTCGTTCTTAGATTATTATATTTCATATAATAAAACTCTTTACATTTATATATATCTAGATTAATTTTATTATGACTTCATGGTTACGAAACTGTCTGATGCAATTGATTTGATGTTTAATGGTCGTAGGTTCCAATTTTATGGAATATTTACGGAATATAATAAAGTAAAATATTTATTGTATACAAATATCCAAAATGAAAAACATAAGTTTACAAATGCTCTACATAACATTATTATTTTAGTCTCATGTCGAGGTTGACCAATGTAGTAAATAACTGTTCACTTTATAATATTATACGAGTATATATACTAATATTATGTCATTCTTAGAAGCAATTAGTTTTATAATAATTTGCAAGGTCTACTAAGTGATTATAAAACCTTTTATTAGTATTTTCAAGAACAATATTCAAAGATAAGTAATAAGATTTGAACATAATAAAATATCTGAGGTCAGCAGAAAACTATTCGCTAATATCGGAACCATGAAAAGATGTCAATATATTCTACCTATCAAAACCAAAACGACTTTCTTCTACTGTGGAATTCGATGGAAAGCGAGGAGTGCAGTGGTTTAACACTGGACTCAGTCCGCCTTACCTGATACATGCGGGATACAGCGTGAAGTTGAAAAAAAAATGACAGCTCATATTAATAAAATAAAGAATAAACAAAACCAAAAATTGTTATATTATATTTAGTTCCTGCAGTTTATACCAAAAACCTAGACAGTGACGTCAATAAATTAATATAAAAACTAGTATACAGTGTTACACTCAAGAGCATATCTAATTATATATTTAATATTAGAATATTTATCTTATCTATCTTTATCTTATAATACATAAAACTAAAATATCTCACACTTTTCTTATTTTTCTGGTGAAGATCTGCCCCATCTTGTACCGCCAAAAACTTATATTGTTTTCGATGAATTCCCTTTAGATTGTTCAAAGTAAGGGCACTCCCACACGTTGTACTTGTTACAATTATATTTTTTTAGTTAGGTACACAGAGGGACCGTACACTATTTGCCGCCAGATTCCTGTGGCATTGCAGGTTGAGTATAAATTTCATTTAATATCGAATCCACAATAATATTTTGATATTTTTTATTAGACATATACACAAGTATTTATAAATATACTAGCGATCCGGTCGCGGCTTCGCCCGCGTTAACTACTGAATTACTCACTAAATACACTGAACTACGTTCGTGTTTTAATATATATTTGCAAAGCACTTAAGATTTCTGTGTAAAAAATTATTAAGAACTGAAAGTTAAAAGTGTAAAAACATGGCTCTACATAACGGATGTTGTTATACATATAAACTTTATTCTGAAATCAATCTACCTACTTAAAAACCGCATCAAAATCCGTCGCGAAGTTTTAAAGAGCATTCATAGGGTGGTTTTTTTTCCATGTATTGAAGATGATATGAAACTTTTGTTCTTTTAACATAGCGCCATCTATTGAATCCTTACCTATTTCCATACAGATGATAGATATCGCCATCTGTTTAGAATCGTTTGAAGCTAACAGATAATCCAAAATGATTGTCAATAATAAATAAATAATTTATAATAAAATAACAAAATTGTAATTTTAAATTGAGATATAAGCTATCCTATCTTTCAAGTTGGATCAAACTGTACACAGTGTGTAAATTTTATTAAAATCGATTCAGTAGTTTAGGAGTCCATCACCGTGACATACACGTAATTTATTTTATTATAATAGATAAATTAAAAAAAGTATTGGATCAGTAGTTTACTAAATATATTTATTCTCGAAAAGGATTGAGAGACTGTAGTGGCGCAGCAGCATAGCGATTGAGTGGTGTAGGTTCGATCCCTACTTAGTGAAATATTTTACGGAACTCAACACCGTTGTTATCAGTGAAATAAAATACAACTCAACACGCAATGTTTTGAAAATGTAGAAACGGAGTGTCTTTACACTAGTTTTTCTCTACTTACCCTGGTTTATGCGGGATTGGACCCACGTGCCAATACTATTTATTGCTTGATCATAGGGACATTATTGTCTGTGAAATCGGATCGAATCACCTACTAAGATACGCCGTTCTTTCCTTTTTTATTTTTTTTTCATAAATTTATTTTGCAATGATAATTTAAATGAATTTAAAAGATGGTAAAGAAAGGATATTTTATTTTTATAGAAAAAATAATGAAATAATTAAATACATGTTTATATTCATATTGTATAAAAAGTTTTTTGTTCTGTTTCGTCTAAAGGTGCTTTTTTCTAAGGATTTCCCGTCGGGTACAATTTATGAATACAAAAAAGTCCTCGCTCAGTTTGATTGAATTACGAGATTCTGGTAAACTAAGATGTACTATGCACGTAATTTTTGCTTATTTTAATATTTTCCAAGGACGTATAGTCGTCCTTTTTACCCAACTGCTTCAGAAGAAGGTACGTAATGTTTTTCGAGCTTATGTATATATTTTTTTTCCTTGGGCCACGCTCCAATTTTAGATGGTTTTGACCATTTCGGACATTAGGTGTCGTTGAATTTAGATTTAAGTTGAGCTCTGGTAACAGACACATCAAAAATTTTCAAAAAAGCACGATTGATAAAAAAGCAAATATGGGGGTCTGTCGACCATATGAAAGACTAAGAAATGTGAAAGCAAATTTTTATTAAAAATTAAATTAAATAATTTAAAAAATTCAAGTGCATAAAAAGATTTGAAAATGGGAAACAAAATTTATATTTTTTTCTACATAGTAACAATTATCGGGGTTTTTGAACCCAGAACCAAAATTTTGTTTACAGTTGGACGCTATCCCACTGCGTCATGATAACCTCAAGCCAAGAGAAAATCAAAGAAACTAAAATAATATATTATATTAAAATATCAGCCAATAATATAGTAAGAATTTACATAATTAATCAACATTTAGTTTCCTAAAAGATCCGGGCATTCCCAAATATTCCTCGTTGAATTTTGCACAATTACGTTTGGACTCATCGCTCTTGAGCTTATTCGAGCTTTCTAAAATTTTTTTTGCTTCATCTGTCTTCAGATATTCCTTCCATTGTTCTGGAAAAAAAAGTAAAAATTCAATAATACAATTATAATATTGAATGAATGAATTTGGAAAGTTTTTTTATTTAGTTACAAAAAGACGCTCCCTAACGCTTTTAGTGAAAAAAAATATAACTGTATTTTTTTTTGTTTTTACCATATATTTTTTACATCCATATAATATACCATTTTCTTAGATCTATATTTATATATTATACGAGTATATATTAAAAAAATATAAATTAACTTTAGTATATTACTTCACTTACCATTTATTATTGCAACGCTCGGTTGTTCTCCGCCATAGTCTTCAGGAAGAAACGCCCTCGGTATATATTTGTGAAGATCGTCATATGAATTATGTACGTGTATTCTAGCTACTAATTTTTCACTTAAAACTTGTTTCAATACAGATATGAACATATCCGCGTATGTCGGTGCGTTTAATATATGTATACCTTTTACTCTTAAGCCGTAGCCTTTCTTAAATCAAGATAGATATAACAATTTAATATTAAGCGCAGAATTATTGATAATTTAATACTAATAGTAGTTAAGCCATTGTGGCTCATGTCAGGCGTGACGCTGTAGACCCGATAGGTTGTAGGTATGATTCTCACTCAGAGAACTAGAAAAAATGATATTTTCTTCGTTCTGGTGACAAAGTAAAGCGCGGCGTTGAATTCCGCCATTCAACACACAATGCCTTAATAATAAGGCGGAAAATATTGAGAATAGAGTGTCTTAACACTAACATCCCGTTTTCCTCTGCCTATACATAAATTTATATTAAAAAATATGTTTGCCATAGTTGTTTGCATGCGTTGTCATGAAAAACCGCTTAATGCGTATTCCAGAGCTGGCGGAGAGTACCTAATTTCAAGACACTCCGTTCCCCACGTTTCGTTCAATCATCGAGGCAATCCTTGATAAGTAGTGGTACCCAACACCACGCTTTATTTACCAGAGCCGGAAAACGAATGCACCATCACGTCCTTAAAATATATATTCAATACGCAATAAGTAAGTTACCGTATGAAGAATTTCTCCTTTCTTGAAAATTATTGGATTGAACTGTGCTATGTCGTTTAATGTCAATCCTTTCAAATCAAAGATATGTACATCTGATATATTGTAATCAGCATATAATCTAAACTCGCCTATCTAAGAAAAATATATATTATTAAAATTTATGAAAGATTATATATATATATATAAGTTTGTTTAATCTATTTATATATAGATATTATATTATATAAACAACTGCTTTGGTCTGTTTTTCATTTCGCCCGGGCCAATCTTCGAAAAAGTTCAATCGATTTTTATGAACTTGAAATGAAAAGAAATGAAATGGGGAACGGAAGTGTCTTAACGCTAGGTTCCCAAGGTTCCCTTTGTCTCCCGTGCTAAGTGAGGAATATAGCGTGAAACCATGCCCTATATAATAGAAACTCACCATATATACATATCTCATGTAACTTAAGGTGTCAAAAGAGTGGAGATCAGGATTACAATATCTTACTATCATTATTCTTGATTTGCTTACATCTAACTTTGGCATTGGAATAAATATTCTGAAAAAATATTGTGTAGTTTTAAAAAAAATAACGCGTCGCGTCAGAAAAATCGTTGATAACATTTAATTAATTATAAATAGTATATTAACAATGTTAATTAATTAAAAAAAAAAACTATTTTTGTAGAGAAACATGTGTAATTTTTAATATTTATGTTTTTTTAGGAACTAATTTTACGCTTTTTGGCTATAGTTATCATCAGCCTGGGTGAAATTAAGCTGTAAAATTATTTTAACGCAAGCTGAAATAAAATATATTAAAATACATACACATTTTCAAAAAGATTTTCGAATTCCTCGTATGTTTTGTTTAGAATCACTTCCGGTAACATACCTCTGGTTGTCATTAGTCTGTCGATTTTTGCTTTAGTTTCCTCAAGTACGCCTCTTGATATAATTATCAGACGTGTTATCACTTCCGGCGCTGAAAAAGTTCATTATTAAAAAAATTTAAATTAGCTTCGAGCTATATCTTGTATCCTGCAGCAGAAGTTGTATGGCGTATATATCTATACGCCGAAGAGTGGGCAGAAGGTACGTAGTCGAAAAGTCGTAGTCGAAGGTGCGAATTCAATTCCCAATCTATACACTGTGTTTCAAGTTCGAGTAAAAAACGGAGAATGTGGTGTCATAACACTGGGCACTCTCCGGAATAAAGCGTTAAACAAAATGTATGATGGAAAAGATAGTATGATAGAGCCCTGATAACGTTTGAACTTAAAATTTTAATAAATTATAACTGAATTTACTACTAGTAGTACCAAATTAAATTAAAATAAACTTACGCATATACTTGTGAGCTTCTGCTAAATGGTCTTGTTTCTTGCACCAGGTATTAATAATATTGATATAATCTTTTATTTTAGCGTCATCCAAATTGTATTCTTGGTTTACTTTGGCTATATCATCATCAGAAACTTGGAGCAAACGATGTACAAGCATTGTTTACAATCCTGCATCCATATTAGAGCATAATTTAATTTTACAAAATTAAAATTTGAATTTTTTTTCAAGAATTTGGCAGAAAATGGGAAACTGAGTGTCTTAACACTAGGTTCCCTCTCCCTACCCTGCTACGTGCGGGATATATCGTGAAGCTGATTTAATTTGACTAATTATTGACGGAAAATTAAAAAATATATATTATCTGTCTCAAGCTTTATATTGTGAATACATATTTGATAATAGACCTAGATTTAAACTATGTTTTGCAACTCCTTATTATTTATTCGCTTACCTTGTCCTCTATAGTAGTAGGTTTGAAAAATTTAAATAAATTATTGAAATCAAACCCGTGACTGACAGTTATTTTGTTTTTCATTTAATGTTAATTAATTAAAATAAATATTGCGTTATATTTATTCACCAAACACGTGTCCAAGGTCCATACATAGAATGATAAAGATTGCGAATGAAATTATGTTATTAAGATATAATATTTATATACTAATAAAATTTGTAGTACTTAAGTTACTATCCTTGAAGACATTGGCGGTTATAAAACGATACATTGAATAATTATTTTATTACTAGTTTGTATATTAGGTCAAAATCTATAATAGAAGTCAGGTTACGGGTTCGATCCCGACTGAAGAAAATTTAATATTTTCTTGCTGTATCGATGCAAAGTCCACCGCTCAAGATGCAATACATCCAGAATTCGGTGGAAAGTGGGGAGTGGAGTGTCTTAGCATGTAGAAAGGTAGGCTCCTTCTGCCTTCCTCTCTACATGCGGATACAGCGTAAAGATAAAAGAAATAGTTGGTTACATAATATATATTTTATTCGCTTATAATATATAGAAACACACTGCAGCATCTGGGTGTATACGCGACCATTTATAAATTCGATTCCCACTCAGGAAAATAAATTATTTTCATTTTCCACGCTCTGCCGATAAGAAAAACCGCGGTATTGAATGAATAAGCAATATATTGAACATTTCGTTGTACGTGGGAATCAGAGTGTCTTAACACTAGGTTCCCTACGATATGCGGGATACAGCGTGAAGATAAATAGAAATAATAATAATAATTAAAGTTTAAGCGGGCGAAACCGCGGGGGTTATTAAAAAATAGTAAAGCAAAATTGACTGCAATAAATAATTATGTCATAAACTATACATAATAACGTAAACTTCAGAACTCTACCAACACATGGTTAACCCGGGGTTCGTCGCTAAGTACTTCTTCCACAAACGGTCGTTACTGGGTAAAAAATGACAAATTATTCGTAGTTCCCTATGTTAAACAACTGGATATTAAAAATGTTATTAACAATATTAATATATGTAACAAATATAATAAAGAGATTCAAAAAGATAACTTTACTCTTCATATTATTAAAAGCTTTATATAATTTTTGCTTTGCAAACTGATTACTGATATAAACTGACAAAAAACACAAAAAACTGTCATAATATAAGATATTAAGTTATTCGTTCATTTGTCGTATACATACTAAACGCAAATTTAAAACTTATGTGATTTTCTCATGAAAATTATTGTCAGAAAGGGAGGAAATTAAAATACTTTCAAAAAATGAAAGAATCATCAGAGTCGGTTCACCAATTGAAAAGTTATATGGTAACAAAAACAAAAAAATACAGCCGAATTGTTAACCTCTTTTTTACAGAAGTCGGTTAAAAATGTAGTAAATGAAGATCAAACATCAATGATTACTGATTTGGATAACGACGTCTACGTAGGGGATACATATCCCCGACGTTGAGCACCCGTGACCTTCCTCTAGTATCTTTGATACTGGTTTTCGAAGGTCAACCGAGGTCTTCCCCTACCTCTCTTACCACTCACTTTTTGTTACCTCTGTAAATTTTTTTACCTGGTAGCGACGAGCGCTGGGTTAGCATAATAAAAAGTAATAAAATTGTTATTCCATATAAACGAGATTTTATATCTCTACATAAATTATAGTTAATAAATCACTATAACGATTTATCATTTTTTACAATTTATCATGATTATTGCGAATATTTTGCGTTGAAGTCTTAAATGGAGTACACATCGCTATAGATCGAATCCTATTGGAAAAAAATGAATTACCTATATGTTTCTATTTCAATGTACAAAAAATTAAAAGAATTGTCTTGATATAATGTACTCCCATAGTAACTTTTATTTCATTAATAGCTGAATTCAGTTAGAAGTCGTTTGGCAATTATTGTAATTGCTCAAAGATCAAAGGAAATATCAAACAACCGCAACGTTCGAGTGCCGCTACGAGTAATTAGTCCATTTCCTTTTGGAAGTCAAGTTTAGTTAATAATAAAATTATTCGCTTTACTTGTTTTTTTTTTATTGGTAAGTAAATTTGAAATTATTTTTTTTTAAATTATTCTATACAAATTAATTATGCAGTAAATAACGGTTTTACTTACTACTTGTTTGACATGCGGTATTGATAAAAAAATCTTTTTGGGTCAAAGACATTTATTTCTTGTATATTTTAACACTTATGAGCGTGTTTAGTCGTTAATAATATTCATGATATCAATTTATAAAATCCGGTCAAGTGCGAGTCGGACTCGTACACCCAGAGCACCGAACCAATATTTTTAGGATTGTAAGTCAATGGTAGGTGTAACTTACAAAACTTAAGTTTCTGGACGTACGCACTTATTATGAAATAAGCTAATAATAACATAAGTTTGTAATGTTTTTTCTATGAAGTATCTAAAAATTTTTGCCTTTCAAATTTTTTAAATTTATTTCTATCTATTAAGCGGGTACTTACTTCTTGCCAAACTTCGTAAATGTAGGCCTACAGGAAGTATCGTATAGGCTTTGATTATGCAGCAAATTTCATAGACTCACTTCATTTAGAAGCTTGAATTTCCAAGGGACATTAGACTTGAATATTTGAAATTCATTTCAGTTTGATACCATCCACGCAATCACGATTCACGCTGTATCACGCACACAGCAGAAGAGGCAAAGGGAACTTAGTGTTATGACACTCCCTTCCCAACGTTTCGCCGAATTTTGGAGTCATTCCGTGTTTAGTGGCGGAACTTAACGCCACGCTTTACCTCGAAACCAGAGCGGAGAAATGGAAATATAAATTTAGGCAAATATCTCGAAATAAATGGTCTCAAATTCAGAAGGACGAAGAAAATGATCCTATAAGTGTTTCGTTTTCTTGTTAACTTAAGCACGGATCTATTAAAACCACTAACACAAATCTAAAATTAAAGTAAGAAGAGAGAACCTTAATACATTCCGTTCTTCTCCCGAAATGAAGCAACTGCGTGTTAAATGGCGGAGAAATTGAAATTCTCCTTTTACACGAATGTCACACGCTGGCACGCTGGGTTACAATGAACTAAGAAATATTGTAATTTCGTAAATACAAAGTTTAAAAAACATTCAAAGAATAATGTAAACAAGCAGCGTCCCAATCTAAAAAATAAAAAACACCTAAATAAGTCTTATCTGTTGTTTTATTTAATATAAACAGATTCAAAGTTCGTAAAATTTACACCTCCATGTAATTAAGATAAAACGCCGAAACAGAGATTATCTTGGAACATTTTTCTTTTCTAAATAAAAGGCGAAATTTGTGTTAGACTTAAATTGTAAATGGTCTTTCTCAAAAAGGAAGTTCTTGTAATATTTTATTTTATTTTATGTTATTTTGCAAACTTAATAATACAATCCTTTTACTTTTTATTGTTCGCTTTAACAAACTCTTATTGTGTTTGAAAAGTTTATGTTTCATTTGTTGAGAATTGGTTAATAGAAATTTAATAATAAATATAATAATAGGCTTCGCGCAGTATCCTGCACATAGCAGGGTAGGCAGAGACATCCTAGGGGTGTCAAGCCACTCCGTTCCCCACTTCCGCCAACTTTTTCTCAACGCCGGGTTTTATGCCTTGCTAGACAGAGCGAAGGAATAAAAATAATAAGTCATTCCCTCGATTGGAGATTGAACCCATAACCGTTCCGTGTAACAGTCACACCCTTATGCCCCCGCTCCATGAACCCCATAGACACCGAGAAATATAAATTCTGTGTGTTAAAACGTCATTAAAAAAATACCAGAAAAACATGTTCACAATCATTATAACCATAATACTGGCATACACCATAATTATTCTACATGTGTTCTCACTCGTTGCGAAAGCGTAATAACGACATTACACGCGGCAATAAAACGCCATTACGAAACAGAAGAAACATGATAATATTGTCGACAATATGTAATTGCATTTGTGAGAAGTCAAAGTCAAAGGTTACAAGCACTCTGTGGAAATTACTGTTTTAATATAGTTAATAGCAAGTTATAGTTAATTATCTATGGGGGCAATCCTGGCTGTATTTTCATTAACTAGCTTTGGCAACGAGGCAAAGCGGAGCGTTTAGTTCCGTTGTTCCACACAATACGTCAAGAATTCGTCGGAAAGTGGAGAGCGGAGTGTCTTAATACTAACCGTGTTGGCAATACATGCGAGATACAGCGTGAAGCTGAAAAAAAAATATTACCGTAATGCAGCGGGAAAAGACGCGATTACATTTTCTTAATGTCCATTAATTCCAATTAAACAGTACGTTAGCACAGAGTGCGAGTAAATTCCAAAATAAAGTAAATAGCATATTTAACTACATCGTAGACTTCGAGAGTGCCTATTTAACTATTGAACGTGTTTTTTGTGCTTTGTAATAGAAAAGGCTAGTATTGTAATGTTTAATTTCTATTCTATTTGTTGGTAAGTACACGTGTTATATATGTATAGCCAATCGTAGCTTCGTGGGTGTGGGATAAAGCGGAGATAAGGAGTGACCCGAGTCTTTCCCATAAAAAAAATATGAAGACAATTCATATTACTCGATATAAACATTATTTTTGAAAAGGTATAAAAATTTAAAGCGGTATTTGAACCCGCACCTCTCTGCAATTGTCAAAACTAACCTATACTTGATGAGAATCAAGCTACGTCGAAATTCTTATACACTTGTTACAATTGATTTTTATTGTTATCTGAGATGCAGGTTTCACAGGTGTTACACGGCTATATGACAATATAGGACTCCTGAGAAATATAGCTTTCATACAAAACAAAAAAAATGTAAATCTGACTAGTAGTTCCAATAACAATAGTTTACGCGAGTTTCCTTCCAATTAGGGCCGTTGCCCACAAGCGATCGGGGGATATACATTTTATTCCATTTTTTTTATTGTATTTTTCAGCTACATATAGGGTAGATGTGTTTTACACGAGTTTAGTAATAAGTGTGAAAAAAGTGTTTAAAGCAAAAAAAAATGTTGATTATATTAAAACTGTCAAGTAATTCCCTTTTATGACAAAATAATTTGTTTAATATTAAAATTATTTCAATTAACATCTGCAGCGAACAAATCTGGAGCGAATTTGATGACAGCAATATGATAAAACTATGAAAATAATATTAAATATTATTATAATATAACTTGTTAAAAATTGTTTGCTTCACGCTGTATCCCGCAGAGTAGGTAGAGGGCACCTGGGAACGTAGTGTTTGTGTCTTCCGTTCATTTTCGATCCCCACTTTACTTCGAGCAGTGCTTCAGTCTATAAGACTTGAAATGACAGCAAGTAGTCTGGAAATGACTCCATACTATATTAACACTGCATGCCCCTACTTCCCAGTAAGGAAATATTATAATTATCACCGCAAACTTGGGCCCTGAACTGCTGGCTACATGAACTGATTAAGTTCCGACCAAGTTTTCAGTTCGTCTTATATTAATTTCACACTCGGCGAGTTGCTTGTCTCGGCCCGACATGGAGCAAGAAATGAAAATTAAATGCGCGCAGCGCCGCATTGTAATAGAGTGGCAATTTGGGGTATAAATTGTGGTACCGCAGCGAAATTGCGACCGCTCATTGAAAGATAGTTGAATGCTACGTTTATGGATGAATATCTACGTAACTACCCACAAATATCTACCTTGTGAAATTTGTTGCGTTGTATGTCTCGTGTATAGAGCATTTATATAGATTTTTGTAGTAGGTGTAGTAAAGGTACAAGGGCACAAGCGCGTGACTGTAAACGCGAGGGATTGCGGGATCGATTCCTATTCCATGAAATTAAATATTTAATATTTTTTTTTCGTCGCTCTAGTAATCAGGCCGGCGCGTCATAGATTTTCTCTTGAAGTTAGCGGAAAGTGGGGAACAGACTTATCTTAATGGGAAACGGAGTGTTTTAACACTAGGTTCCCCGGCCTTCTACCTACCCTGCTAAGTGCGAGATACAGCGTGAACCGGAAAATATATATATAAACGCCAACAAGTTCAACCACCATCATTTGCAATAAACGTCACATTTTTGTCTCAGTCTCGAAGTAGTAAAGTTATCTCGTTAAATTCACTCGAAAACTGGAAACGGAAGCTCGACTTTGAAACTGACGACCGACGTAAGGTCCAACACACTCGTACCAGACTTTTTATCTACTAATATGAATCATAAACGAAGACGAACCCAGGTATTTTGGCGTCAAACTTTCATATTTTTGCAGCCTGAAATCTAAGCTAATTTTGATAAAAATTACTAAGTGTTGCGAACGATAATATATTTAAAGAAATATGATATAAATTCTATTTATTCAAATAATAAGAAAATACAAAATATTATTAATGCCATAAATAATTAATGAACTTCGACTTCGTCTGTTAACCAAAATTTTAAAAAATATACTTACAGTTCATCCTTATAATGCAATCATGACAGTAAAAATATATAAATGTAGAAAAAGTCCCAAGTACGTACCAATAATCTTAGATTTCTTCTTCCTGGCATTAATCTAGGAAGTAGAAAAGCTACCTAAACCAATAATTTATTATTAATATACATTAATATTTATTATTTTTATTGAATTTAATAGTGAATTATAATGGTGGAATATCTACTTATACCTAATTGTATGAAGTATTTACTTCCAGACAGAGTGGTCAGGCCCCATATCTGTATTTTCACCGATTACAAGAATATTGTAACTTCTTTGGAAAACTCTCGATTATGTCAAAGAAATCTATACTTTAATGCTATGATTTAAGATATATTTCGTGTTTTCTCTTCTTTACATAGTACCTTTCCGTTTCAAGTATTATGTAGCGAAGTAAGATTAATCGTGTGAATGATGTTACACTATCAAGGATGAAACGGCGGCCTTTGTGTAGATAAGAAGGATTCTGTTAATTCAAGATAAAAAATTGCCTTTTTACGTTGATCATGTAAGGTCAAGGGAACAACAATGTGTTCTTAATGAAAAAAATATATAATAATAAAGTAGGGAACGGAGTGTCTTAACCCCAGGTTCCCTCTGACTTCCCTGCTGTGTGCGACTACAGCGTGAAGCTGATAATAATTTAATGTTAAACTTAATTCCACGAAGCATGCACTGCAAGCAATGCATTGAAGTCAACGTCTATACCTAAACTATTGTGATTTAATTATAACTCAGAGATCTTTTTATATTGATTATTTTCTAGTCAGAGTTCACTGTGTATATTTGTGCGTATAGTACATTACAGTTGCAGATAAATCAAAATCATCTGGCATATTATAACAATTAATTGTCAATCTTTTACTTTAAAGCTTGATAGTTTAACGTCATCTTCCCTAATTTTAACCTACCTGTACGGCGTCAGGCAGGAGTAAAGGCCCATGTGAGGGGTTTGGTAATAATATACATACATAATTTTACATTATTCATAAAAAGTCGTAGCTGGAAAGGCTCTGAAAGGAAGGAAGTTAGAGAGTATGCATACAGTCTTAACTATATATAATATTAATCCTCAAAACTTCAGCTTTGCTAAAATTACGTAGGTTTGGGGGCCCTGGGATCTCAGTCTATAAAGCATTTTGTTTTAAAAACAGTAGGTACTTAGTATAAAGAATTTTTTTTTTAATAGTAACGAAATTCCGGCAATAAACCCTCATGGCGCAGGGACACAAGTGTGTGACTGTAAACACAACAGATTTCAGGTTCAGCTAGTATTTGACTAAATAAAATATTCAATATTTTCGTTTTCTTGCTCCAGTTATGAGTGAAAGTGCGATATTGAGTTCCACCACTTAAAACGAAGTGCCTCCAGAATTTGATAAAAAAAATAGAAAAAGGAATGTCTACAAGGTTCCCTCTGCCTGGATAAAGCTTAAAGCTGAAGCAATACAATATTTTTTACAAAATGAAGTAACATTTTGCTGACATTTCAATTATTCGTCATTTCTAAGATCGTGTCGGCCGACATTTCTATAAGTCAGCAGTTGTATGGACAAGGATGTTTTTATGTATCGAATGTTCTTTTATTGAGTTTTTTTTTTTTGGTTATTTGCTATTACGGCCGTTGAGTCGAGCTCGGGTTGTTCGTGTTAATACAATTTGCGAAATCGTAAGGGTATCACACGTATGTTTAGGGATCGGGACCAATAAGCAGACGATACAGGCTATTGGTGTCGATATTTGTTTCAAATTTTATTTTTTGTTTTATTTCCTAAGTGTATAATGTTTTTTTTTTATGCTAGTTTTAAAGTTTTGAATTTTGGTGACAATGACCAGATGAGATATAGCGCTACGTTGAGTCACATGAGCTGAGCTGAGCTGAGAACAGTGAAAGTTAATTGTTAATTTTTGTAAAGGGTATCTGAAGGGTAGAACTTGGTTCACAAGTTATAGGCACCACTTCCAGCTCAAGAGTGTAAGTATTGATATTAGGCAGAAGTGGACAAATTTATATTTATCAGTCTATCAATCAATCAGTGCATATACCCTCCAAGGCTGTAGCTGTTCTTAATAAATAATTCTGGGAGTTTTTACTTGCTATATGAGGGGGCCCAGACTTGAGCACTATTCGAGAACAGCGATTAGGACCTGTATGTAGGTCCTGATCGCTGTTCACAAGCTTGAAGGCATCGATAATGATGTCTGTAGCATGAGTATCGCAGAATACTGCCCAAACTCAAGGTGTCAATCAGATACAAGAGTATCATTCTACCGGTTCTTTTATACGACAGCGAATGCTAGCGAGCACTATCTCCACACACTTAGGAGCTGGACGGCTCCGGGATCTTGGGCTATTATGTATTGTGTGTCCACTGCACTTGAACGGTTTCCAAGAGGCGAGGATTTAAATCCCGATACTTTCAAATTTCTATACGCTACCTAAAAGAACAAGTAACAAAACTTTATTTGCATCTTTATAATCTATCAAACATCAAGTGCCATTTTAAAATATTAAATAGAAACAATACAGTCAAAGATAAGGCCAAATCCTAATTAGGGTTACGCCAAATCTGTATAATTATATAAATCGCCAATTAATTGACCCGAGCTCTGTCTTACAATAAATCTCTTCAGAGAATAATGGCCACATCAATTTCACCAGGCTCCGTTTTAATAAAAGACGTCCGTTACGATTTATCGTGATTTTTCTTGGTTATTTGTATTTTTTTATGTTATGTATTAATTCTTTCAATACTATTATGTTACAAATTGACTATCTGATGATGTCAGTAACCAGTCACTTTGAGGTACTGGATACAAGAGTCCTCCTCACAGCTAAACATTGTTATGTTTACTAAGGTAAAACACAGGCTTTACACGGGTCCCATACTAGAGTTCCCCTGTGTGATCTGAGATCCTCAGGAAAATATAATTACAATAAAAACGAAAATTATAATATAATTAAATAATCATATGGACCACAGTTTTATATTTTTATTATATTCCAAAAAAAAAA
>JBAIZZ010000023.1:185826-230417 GCA_037355905.1 Heliconius aoede
CACGCTCTTCAAAGTTTGCTTTACAGTTGCTCACTTTGTACATAGATCCTAAAGTAAATATTATAAATTTATATTGAAAATATAATATTGAAACTATCATAGCGCAGTCTTTGACTGTGGTTGTGGATTCGATTTCCACTCAGATGACTATGATGATTATATCTGAAATATTTTTATTTCTCCAGTGAAGACAAAGCGCGGTGTTGAGTTCCGTTCCTTTAATTCAGGCGGAGAGAGGAATAGAATTTCTCTTATCAAGATACAACGTTCTTTCTGCCAATCTCGCTTTGCCGGAAAATGCTTGATACTGGTCTTTAACTTTTGACAATACTCTCCGTTTTTTATTTCCAGCCGTTTTTGAGAAATTGCGTGCGAAGAGGCCCAACACCTAGATCATTTAAATAGTACTATGGAATAAAAAATGAAATTTTAAAATTTACAGTGTTTTCCTCGAATATCGTAAAATTGGTGTGAAAGCTCTCCGAAACTTGGTTTTACGCAGTAAATAAAAATGTAATTTAAATAAATTTTCGTACATGAAAACTTTGGAAAACTATATCTCTGCATTAGGTTAACCTAAACCTGAAAGTTTTAATAAAAACTTAGTTTTGCATATTTAATGGCAGAGAGAACCTAGTGTTAAGACACTCCTTACACCACATTTCGCCGAATTTTGGAGCCGCTGCGTTTTAAATGGCGTAAAATATTAAATATTTCATTTTCTCGACTAGGAATCGAACTCACTACCTCTTTGTAATCACACTTTGTACATATACGCCACGACTGACGTCAATATTATAATAGTTCTTTAATTAAAACAATGTTGATATACGAATATTAATTGCTCATTTGATTAATAATTTGAATTACGCCGCATTGTAGAGGCACGAGACGTAATGAACCGCTTAGCGGATTCGTTTCAGTTAAACAGACCGTTAAGTATTATAATTTTATAAAATATCAACCACTCAAAATTTAATTAATACGTATATTTACAAATAAATTAATATTTTTTTATTCTATATATTTGGAATATTACTCTATTTTAATTTTTATTTCCTCACTCTAGTAACAAGACAAGGCACGGCGTTGAGTTACGCCATGTAACATGAAATGTCTCGAAATTGTAATGGAATATAATATATAATGATTTGTTTTATCATTACATCAAGCGCATTAAGCGGAGATTAACAGCGAATAGGGAAAGTAGGCCCCTAGTTATTTCACTTGAAATTTTGACGGCTAAATGTAAGTAAGTGACACATTTCTCCGTTTTCGATCATAAAAAAAAATCATTTTTTTATTCAAAGGTTGCCTTTTATTCATTGCCTAGTATAATTGTTATCAGGTTCCCACTGTATCCCGCACACAGTATGGTAAGCAGTGGGAACTTAAGGTTAAGACACTGCGTTCCACACTTTCCACCGACGTATCGCTTGGTGCTAGAGCGAAGAAATATTACACATAATTTTACATTCCCTCCAGTGGGGATCAAACTCACAACCATACCGTCACATACTTGTGCCGCAGTGCCACGACAGCCTCGAACTAAATAGACTAAATGTACTTTTTCCTTGTATACGTTTTTAGCGTAAGTTTCAAGCTAATCCATCAAAAGATCATCTGAAATATTTTTAGTATAAACTTTACCATCATTTTTCAATGTCAGTTTAAGATTAACGACACGTACAGGTAAATTATTATCATCGTCTTTAAATTTTAGCTTCGTTTTTATTAGTATTATAACATCACTTTAATTATAATATAGCATTATAAGCCAAGTACACGTTTTTTTAAATTATTTCCTTCACACTGTATTTCACACAGAGCAGGGTAGGCAAAGGGAACCTGGGAATCTAAGTTTTCATTTATTTAGTATTTTTAAACTTTGATGTTACACAGACAGGGTCATGGGCGGCGGTAATTACTTACCATCAGGTGACTAGAACGCTCGTTTGCCTTGTCTTTCCCATAAAAAAAGAATAATAAAAAGGTGTGCCGTAATAAATTATAATATTAATCCAAGAAGTATTAAAATCCAATTTTATATTTTACTGGATTAATACAAGAAGTATTAATTCAGTAAAATACAAAAAAACAAGCAAACGTGACGTGTTTCGATTATATTGTATATTCTCTACTTTGCATTCCATAGCTAAGAATTAATTATATCTATCTGTTTTTCAGTTTCGTATAGTCGTCATAAAATATATTAACAAATATGATCTAAATTATTACAGTATATGTTGGATTTAATAATAATCAAAAATAAAAACTTAATAATGAATCTTAGTAAATATTACATAATAATAATTTTATTTTTGTATTAATTTAAGCATAATAGGTATAAAAGAAGTTATTACGTTTACATTTTATACGTTTTCTAAAATGTTTCTCGACCTTAAATCAGCTTCACGCTGTGTCCTGCACAGTGGGATGAGCAGAGGGAGTCACTTCGAACAGAGAATTGGGACAAGTCAACAGAAAACGAGTCAAAGTAAAAAAAAAATAGATAGATTTTTGGAAAATAAAGAAGATACCAGAAAAGTTAAATAAAGAGGCGCATAAAATGTACATAAAAATAAACATCAAAGAAATTTCACTGCAGTTAAGACAAACATAAATACTGTAAAACAGTCGAGGTTTGCTTTTATAAACTTATTTCAAACGCTATTGACGATTGAAGCTCTCGCAAGACTTAAATAAATTGGAAAATTGTATCTATATGACAACTGTGAAAGCAAAATGATGGAAATAACTGAGTTTGAAATTGAGCAGCAAGCAGTTTTTAGTAAATAAAATAGTTTTATTTAATTTTATGAAAATATATTTTAACGTTATTGTTATATACTTTGCTGCGGCGGTAATTAGAGCCAAACTTCACGTAATAAATAAATTTAAAAGCAGTTAAACAAACAAATAGTTCGTATAATATTATATATTCCATAACAGTTTTGTTCAATTTGGATTTTTTTTTGCAATTATATTTCTTTGTTTAATATTTTTACTTTATTCATTATTTAAACTGTTTTTGTAAAGTCTCTGCGAAAGAGATATCTCTTTCGCCTCTTCCTTTGTCATCAACCTCTTCATACATACACTGGTTTTTATGCTTTTTACGTGCTCTTCCACCAGTAACAATCATGCTGTGTCTTCGAAGGTCGACCAAGTCACCAAAAATATTTTTAAAAACTTTATGGCAATCATTCTGGTTTTTATTTTTGAGATATTATTACGTAATTTTTTTTCAGAGTAAATAAATAATAAAATTTAAATATGACAGAGTTTACCGCGAACGGAACATTAGTTTTTTAATTACTTTAAAACTATTATTTTATCATCTAAAGTGAATAAGCATTAAATTCACTTTATAAAATCCATTTCCATCTTAGAACTTAGAACTTTTATCTTAAATTTGGTCTAGAGGAGCAAACAAAGTAAATCGATAGCATACTTTTCTCTGTGAAACTGGCCATAAACTGAGTTGAATTGCAAGTAGTAAAAGACTGTAATAAATAATTGTTACAGTTAGATGTTATATGTAAATATATAATATATATTTATCGTCATATATTCTTTATATTTTATAAGTTTTGAAAAGCGTGCGTTTACGTGATTGACTGAGAGATGCCACAAAAGCACAATAGAGGTGTGTTCCCTCAGTACCCCCCGGTTCAAGAGAGAAGAAATTAAAATAGATAATATTTCATCCCCCCGAGTGGAAATCAAACCCAGAACGCGTCAGTTTTACAGTCATGCACATGTGCTGGCACCACGACTGGCCTCAATTACTAATTCTATTCTACGTATTCATTTACACATCCATATTTTTGAGGTTTGAGTCCACATCTGCCTTGGGTTTTACGAAATTGAAAATAAAGAAATTTCTACACAGATCGTTCTCAACGTATCCTATCTATAAAATTGCTCACTAACAGCAGCTAGTTTTATAAGTGTACAATGTTGTAACACATAGCAAATTCATTTTTCACGCCCCGCGGTTATCGTCGACCGGTTTATTACCAATAAACCCTCCATACATGCACCTAGGAGAGATTTATAGCGCAGATCGTTGTATGAAGCACCGATAAACCCGCACGTATAGAAATAGTACAGTTACTTAAAGATAGGTGACCCAGTTGCACCTCGGTATCGATTGTTACAATTTATATATTGTGTTTGATTGTCACTAGCTTTATGTTCCTGAGGAATATTAACGGTACAAGCATGTGGCTGTGAACGAGAAGGGTCGTGGATTCGGTTCCCGCTCGAGGAAATGAAATATTTTCACTTCGCTCTAGTGTCAAGGTAAAGGCGGCAAAGCGATGACCGTCCCGCCACTCAACACACTATGGGGAACGGAAGTATCTGTACAGGGAACAGAGTGTCTTAACACTAGGTTATTAGATTTTTCTGACTATTCTGCTAATGATAGGCAGAAAAAAAGGCAAAAAGGCAAAAAAAGAATTCAAACTGTGGCATTCAAAAAGAGAACTAACAACTTTTAGAATAGTTGTTAGTGCAGCAGCGAGATGAAATTATCAATTATCTTAATCTCGATAACAAAAACGTCGGCCACAGGAAGAGAAATTCAACGTCACTATGGGTTATCTACAACTGGAGGAAATGCAATCTTTGCAAGGTTAAGCCATTCCACTTCCCACTTTCTACTTGAGTGCCGGAACTCAATGCCGCACTTTGTCTTTTTATGAGAGCAAAGTAATAAAAATACTTTTTGAAAACGTATAAAAAAATAATCTATCAATATTTAAACCCGCGCCTCTTGGTAACTGTCAACACTATGAACACTGAGTCATACGTTCCCATCGAGTGTCGAACTTCTTATACGTAAATTTGTTCTAAAAAAAGTTGTTTTTTTGTTCTATATGTGGAAAAATACTTTAAAATGTTAGAATTAAAATAATTCACTCGTTCATGTAGGTATCGAACTCTGAACCAATCGCGTTTGCACTCGAACGCTGTTCCACAGCGCCCGACGGCTTCACGCAGTAATATATTAATAAGTTTTAATATAATAAAATGTTATATAATTTTTATTCTTGTTCCAGGTTACTTGATAATGTCGAAAATTAACAAGCCTGTCTTAATTACGGTGAGTTAAATGAAATTATACTTATAATATATATAATACTTGTCCCAGCCGGTTGTTATTTCATCAGATTCATAATTCATTTTAAAATCACATCATAGTTCTTAAAATTAAATTATTTAAATATATATAAATGCTGATAATTATTCATTTGAGAAGGAGTTCGATATCGTTCTAAATAATTTAAGTCTAAAATCTTAATTTTAGCTAGAATATGTGAATGGGAGTAGTCGTGCCACAGGGCACGTGCAACTGTAGAAGTGACAGATTGTGGGGTCGATTCCCGCGTAGGGAATAATTTTTCTAGCTATTCTATTTATATAGCAAAAGTATATTAACTACCACAGCACATCTATATATTATTACAGAGAACCATTATTAAAATGTTATTACTATAAGATTGAGGCTAATAAAATATTATTTCATATTATGGATGACCGAAATGAATCCGCACGTATAATTCATCTAATTAAAGAACCCCAGTGATAAATGAATGGTATAAGAGGTATCAGGAACGTCTGTCTGTACATTTATACAATGTTCTTATTATGCCACGTCTTGCTTCTTCGACGAGAAAAATAAATATTATAATTTTTAAGAAGCAAAACAATCTTCAAAATTGTGTAACAGATTGTTATATAATATATTATGTTTAGCCGTAATGTTTATTAACATTAATTGTCGTGGGTTCCATTCCCATTGAGGGGGTTTTTTTGTAGACTCACGCTGTATCCCGCAAGATAGGGTAGGGTACAGAGGCAGTGCTAAGCCGCCAGTGGGGAATAGTGTAGAGCCACATCTCTTGACCCTAAGTCTACTCTACTTACCGAGCTATACGGCATTCTTAACGTGTCGTGCACATAGCGGGGTAGTCAGAGGGAACCTAGGGACCTATTCTTAATAAACTCGCCACTTTCTGCCGAATTCATTTGAAATATTTTAGTTTCTATATATCACATTCTGTAGTGCCAGTATCCAAACAAATTAAATGCAAATATAGGTCAGTGTATACAAAAACCCAACGAAAATACTTTCGGATAACTTGAAAATGTTGATACAATATCATGTGTTTTAACATGTAGAACGTTTTTTTATGCCATCCGATAAAAGATCAAATTAAAATGTATTTTTATTTATTTTATTTCTTTTATAATTATTTAAAGATAAAAATAATTATAAAAAATGTACGTATAAGACGTATTTCAATAATAAAATAATCTTTTACGGAGGATTAAATCGTAACTTTCTCCTTTTCAGTACTGCTTAAACACGAACAGAACAAAAGTAAGTTGTATGGCAGAACACAAAGTCGGGCATTGCCTCGATTCCAGAGCGAAAAAATTGAAATATAAATTTCAATAAATATTTAATTTCCTCGAGTGGGGTTCGAACCCACGACCTGTCGCGTTAACAGTTACATTTTACGCCCCAGCGCCACGACTGGTCTCAATTGTCTAATAACCACATAAACCGCATATTAGTGACTTAATACAGTGGATTAAACAGGCTTATCTGGAACTAAAACTATTGTAATTACACCAATCAAGTCTGTTCATCAAAGTACTGTAGGCATAAAAATATATATTAATTAAATCAAATCGGCTTCACACCGATCCCTTACACAGCAGGGTAGGCACTATATGGGAGGAAACTATATGTTAAGACACTCTGTTCCCCACTTTCTGCTGAATTCTGGAGGCATCGTGTGTTGAGTGTCAGAAGTCAACACCGCACCCACCTGCCTCGATACCAGAGCGAAGAAATGAAAATATAAACTTAAATAAACATTTCCTTTCCTCGATTGGGGATCAAATCCATAACCAGTCAATTTTGCAGCACACTTTGTGCCTCTGCGCCACGTTATATATATTAGAAGGTACATTGTACTAGAAAAACAGTCCGCGACACCATGTATCTATCCATTTTTAACTTTAAAACTTTTTTACAATTTAAACAATTCAACGCTCTGTTTACGGCCGCAAACCTCGAGTCCCGCGGGCGCCGCCCCAGCCACCTATTCCGTCCTCGTACCTGTCAATCCGAATAAATCTAAAAATATATATATTTTATGTGAAAGGACGTGATTTTAAATCGAACATATATTTTAAAACTATTTTGCTGACCTTCCACAAAGCCCACATCCGAAAACAAACTATACACTGTTAATTAGCGGCCGAAATCACAACAAGTGTCGGTGGAAAACGAATTAAAGTGTTTATTTTGTTATTTTAAAACGTGAACCCGTCGTGGCGCAGTGGGACAAGGGTGCCGCCCGCTAACGCGACTGTTGTGGGTTCGATTCCCACTCGAGAAAGTGAAATATTTCTTTACGTTTATGTTTCCATTTTTCTTAGCTCTGGTGTCGAGACAAAGCGCGGCGTTGAGTTCTGCCACTCAACACGCAAAGCCTCCAGAATTCGGCAGAAAGTGGAGAACGGAGAACGAATTTTAAGACACTCTTAACACCGAGGATCCCTCTGCCTACATTGCTGTGTGCGGGATACAGCGTGAAGCTAAAAAAAACTGTCTTCCGTACACGGCAGGTAGACAGAGAGAACCTAGTGTTAGAAAACTTAGTTCTCATTAAGAGAGTCTCTTAACACTAACCGGTTCCCTCTGCGTGCCCTCTTGTGTGTGAGATACAGCCTGGACCGGCCTTATTAAGGGACACACCAAATATAAGCACCATAAGACGAATCTTTATAAGAAACGAAAATTTGAATATTTAAGATCTTACAATAACTTACGTTAGCGTTACTGAATTAATTTTCGTCTAAATCTTTAATGGAGTCGACATTGTTATCTTTCTGTTCTTATAAAATAATCTTTTTTCAGCGAGAAATAATTTATAAAAATATAAAAATAATATATATATATAAAGTAAGCTTAAAATTAAGTATTTATTTTAGTGTAAATCTTCCTTTTTCAAATTTTAAAGTTAATGTCGTTTTTTCTATTATCTGTGACAAGCTGTACTGTGAAAA
Source organism: Heliconius aoede (assembly GCA_037355905.1). NCBI lineage: Eukaryota > Metazoa > Arthropoda > Insecta > Lepidoptera > Nymphalidae > Heliconius > Heliconius aoede. The sequence goes on from JBAIZZ010000023.1 coordinate 193,921, forward strand.
AGCTTCGATATTTCATTTCAGATTATGTTATTTTCACTGTCGATGTATTTGAAGAGGGTCATCCTTTAGACGCTCACGTCCAGGAAAGTGAGTGGACAAGTTAATAAACTGATCAAGTGTATAACAATTTTATATATTAGATACAAATTATAGAAGTAATATGTTCAAATATCTGTTTTACATAGTTTATTTACATAGCTTAGGCGATATAGCAATAAATTGTTGAGCAAAATATTTCATATTAATATTTTCTATTCATGAACCTATTGGAATAAAATAATCAATAAATAAAAAGAAACATCAAAAAACAATCGATTGAGCCGTTTCTAAGATATGCGTGTACAAACGCACAGATAGATATCCATTTATTATAAAAAGTGAAAAAGTGATTTGAAGTACGTTGATAAGTGTCAAATCAATCGGCTCCCAGTGTTACGACACTCCGTTCTCAATTATTCGAGGCATTGCGTGTTGAGTGGCGGAATATTTTGCTTTATTGTCAAACTTCAATCCCTCGAATAGGGATCGAACCCACACCGTAACACCCCTGCGCCAGGACAGCCTCGATCGACATCAATATTAATATTTTTACCGGACACAAGTTACTGGGCCGCGATACGCAAACCAGTTTCCTTTGGGAAGGCAAAAATATAATAAATCCATCAAAGTATCAATTTTCTCGGCCCTCACTTGTGAGGTGCGAAAATGAGTTTCACTGTAATAATAAAAAATAATATGTTTTTTTTTTATTCATACCGCGTTACCAGCGCTCGCCTCGCCTCGAAATCGTACTGTACGTGTTCAGAAAGCAAATTTACAGTAAATATATTAGAATATTATGTATTTTCATATTTTGAAAAATATCTTAAATAAATCGTTTTGTTTATGTATACAATGCAATCAGTCAAGTGCGAGTCGAGTCCGTAAACATAGGTGTTCTTTTACATTATAACTATAAGATATATAACATTAAATGGGACGACGGGCTCGCAGTAGATACCTAATATATTCTTGGTGTTATATATTAAGGCTTACTAACGACATTTTACGTAAATATTATATTTTTTCAGCTTCACGCTTTATCCCGCACACGGCAGGGTAGCCAGAGGGAAACTAGTGTTAAGACACTCCGTATCCCATTATCCGTAATATTCTGAAGGCATTTTGTGTTGACTGAACATGTTATATATCTATAAACATTATGAACAATTTCCGTTATAAATATATTATACTTACATAATAAATAGATAACGACAAAAACCAATTTCATTGAAATATATCCCCTACTAAGCACAGCATTTTAGGTAAGCAATAATCAATCACTACATTTTTTTTCATTTGTCGCTCATTTTTCGTCCGCCCTAAGAGACATTGAAAAATGGCCATCCATTTAGGGAAAACTTTCAATACAGCTTCAACATTAATATGTATTTTATTGTTTCAGATGAAAAATAAAAGATAATGTCATCACCAGAACAAAGTTGGCAAATAAAGGACAAAAATGGATATCAACCATGTAGTATTGGATAAAGAAGCAATCAACCGTTTCGAACAGTATACGTTGGCAAGGCCCGCTCTCAATGGTGGTATCCCTTTGGACAAGTGCCAGGATGTGGATTCGATGGCATCTAATAGCAGAAAGAGAGTACAAACTCCGAGACAGAAAGTTGTTTGCTGTCTGTGTTTTAAAACAACTAAATATAGACGAAAACAATTTATTATCGGATGTCTAACTAATAGCGTTATATTTTCTGTTTTACTGGCATACACTTTTTTAGGATCAGTCATATTTTTATCTATAGAAGGCGGAGCTGAGGTACCAGTCCGACCTAGGATACTACCAGACAAACAAAAAATAACACACAAAGAAAATCCAAATAAAAAGGACGAATACGATTACGATTACGGAAATTTGACTTTATCAGCAAACTATTTTTGGGAAGCGAGGAGCCGAGCTGTCGAAAATATATGGGAGATAACAGTATCGTTGAATATTTTGTATAGAGAGAATTGGACGCGGTTGGCTGCACAGGAAATTTTAAAGTTTCAAAATGAGTTGATGCAAAGGGTCACGACTGAGATGGCGTCGCAGTATGGCGTCAGTTACAGAGAGATGGCGCTCGGCGAATTCACCGGAAACGACATTACCAACCATTACGAGGAGCACGAGTGGAATTTGGCGCTTGCATTCTTCTACTCTTTAACTGTTCTGACAACAATTGGTGAGTTTAAAGTGAATTTTAAATATATCTTTTCTATTTTAAGACTGATTAAAGTTATGTGAGGCCGTCGTGGCGCAATGGCACAAGGGTGTGACTGTAACGCGACGGTTGTGGTTGCGATTCCCACTCGAGGAAGTATATACGTTTGTATTTCCATTTTCTTCGCTCTGGTGTCGAGGAAAAGCGCGGCTTTGAGTTCTGCTACTCAACACGCAATGCCTCCAGAATTCGGCAGAAAGTGGGGAACGGAGTGTCTTAACAACGAGATTCCCTCTGCCAACCATGCCGTGTAAGGAATACAGCGTGAAGCTGAAAAAAAAAAGTTATGTAATTCTTTAATGTTATTTTTTTCGCAGTTTTGTTTTTGGGACTTAATTTACACTAAAATGCCATATAATATAAAAATATTAAATAAAAATATTATATTATAAACTTACAAAAATGTAAGTTCGAATCTTTATTTGGTAAAATATACAATTATTGCGTATACGTTGATTTTTTGAGAAAGTATGCAGTTACGTTAATTCACCCAATCTCCAACAAAATATATAAAGTCTTTTTAAGCTGAAGCTTACAATACGTAACAAAAAGAATTTACATATTATTGTGCCTTTGCATCACTTATCACAAAAAATATTCGCATTTTAGTAAATTGCACAAATTAAGTAAACATTTTCATTATTTACAGGTTACGGAAATATCGCTCCGAGGACAATATTGGGAAAGGGAGTCACTATTGTTTACGCTCTTTTTGGAATTCCACTGACACTAGTATATCTTTCGAGTGTCGGATCACTATTATCCAAAATGGCGAGAAGTGTATTTAGCAGAGCGTTGTGTTGCTGCCTTTGTTCCAACTGCGGCTATTGCTGTTACGACGAAAGGCGGATGGCAGAAAAAGAAAGAAGAATGAAACTGAGAAGACAACAAGAGGAAATCCTAAACAGTCAAAACACTAGTAAAACGCCTACAGAGGAATGCTACGTATTGAAAACTGATAGTCAAAAGGATTCCTCAATATCAGAAAGACCTACGACCAGTACAGCTAAAGACGATATCATCAGCTGGCCAGACACTGATTCGAAGGTATCAATGCATGGCCTAAGCATATTAGCTCCAGTTCTACTCTGTCTCGCAGCAATATTCATTTATATAACATTCGGAGCTATAGTATTACTCAATATAGATGATATGAGTATTGTGGACGGATTTTATTTTTGTTTTATGGCTTTAAGTACGATTGGCTTTGGTAATATTATTCCTGGCACGAGCTATACTACGATCAATGGTGTTAGATATTATACCATAAACTCAACAGTTTTGTGGTTCTGTTCAGCTTATACGTTGACGGGCTTAGCGTTGACCGCTATGTGCTTTGGTGTGATCCACGACGAAATCATTTATAGGATAAAACATCAACAGAAAGAGTGGTCGCAGAAGAGTAATATTGTCAATGATGAAGTCAATATTAGTGAAGCATATTACATGACCTCCTGACAAATGTATAAAGGTAAATCTGAGAACTTGTACAGTATTATGGAGGATAGCTCTACTGTAGAACGGAATAGAGTTGAGATTGACAATAGGGAAGTAGTTTTAAGTGTAGATGATATATCATTAGCGATTGATTCTAATACAGAATTTCCAGCACCACCTCCAGAGGAGGAAATTGTTGCTATAGTGACAAAAAAAGAACCAAAGAGTTCCTTAGGCAATATGGTAGCGTACAACGCTCTACCTGAAATGCTTGAACACGTCAATACCTAAGAATATATTTCGTATTACATATTAATGTAATTTTCTACTATTTCACTTTATAATTTTGATTGATTTACTGGCTGTGATCCAAATACAATCTAAAATATTATCATTTAACAAGAACTATATCTGTACCTGTCGAATTTATTTTCAAAATATTGTATGTAATTATTGAAATGTAAATTATTGTACATATTATATATACTTCATAAGGTTTAGGATATTTCTTATATGTCATGACAAGTTTTATCTCTAACTGATTGTCAACTGTTAATATTAATTATATTATTATAGACCCAACAAATTTCATGTGAATACTATCTTTGTAAAAATATCATTTTATTAAAAAAATAAATAAATTTATGAAATAATATACAGTAGTTTTATATATAAACTAATTTCCATTTCATCATAATACATATATATATATATATATAAAATTTACAAATATAATAAAAAATTGAGAAATATATAGCAAATTTTATTTTATATATAATAACGCTTGAAATTATTATGACAATATATTAAAGTAAAATAAAAAATTTTCGAATGTTAGGTACAATCGGTTATTGAGTCCAACATTTTCATATAAATTTAGATTTTATCCCACGATACCGCTTATTATTTTCATCTACAGTCTTTTATAGCTCAAGAAAGGCTATAAACCTGGCAACACAGGATAATTTTTTCATATAAAAACCCATTGAACACTGTAAAACGTCTTTATTACGTTTAAGAGTAACAATAAAAATCTTTTAAGAATTCAAGTTGTTATATTGTGGCCGTCTATACCACTAGTCTGACTATAAATATGACGATAATGCATTCCATCGCCACATTTGTTAGTATTTTTTATAAATGTATAAATTGCAGCAAAATAAAATAAATTATTTAATTTAAATAGATTAATTGTCAACATCAATTTCTTTTGCCAGAGCGGGGAAATGAAAATAATATTTTTTCTGGAACGGTATTCATACCCACATGTGACGAAGGTGGATGACGAGAGTTTGTGGTGGGACGGAAGTAAAACAGTATGGGCTATTGAGTAAGACTAACCGACGTCGGCCTTTACAATAGTCTCAAATTGAATAATTGGTGAACGGTGACTCTCACTAGATGGGCACCCACAAAGCGGCGTAGTGCCTCGGGCGCAACATAGCCATGGTCAGCTAAGGATGTAGAGAAGTATGAACCGGCTTCACCATCACGAGGAGCTCGTGAGCGGGTTGGCCCGCTATTACGTGAAGTACGGTGAAGTACTTCCACCCTTTCGAGCATATAGCTCTTGCGCCCCACTCTGCCGGCCAATAAACGAATCTGCGAGAGGCGGGGGATAAATTACGTATATTATTATTATGACCATAAATTATTTGTTTATATTTATAAATCATAACATATTAAAGTACAAACATGTTATATAGCGGATGATATCATGCGAATCTGTTACAGACTGTCGCTGACCCGAAGTCCGACTTCCTGTACGGATGTGCATGATATCCGTTTGAATTAAAACATTTCCGATTCCTAATTTTCATTAGAGATTCTGGGCGCATTACGTGTTGAATGGCGAAGTTCAACGCCGCCTTTTGGATAGTTAGTGGGACCCCGAGTGGGAATCGAACTCAAAACACCATACCGTCGCGTATACCGTGAGACCCTTGTGCCACTGTGCCACGCCAGGATAGTTTATCATAAGTGGGCAAAAGTTGAAATTACACCGAGCCAATGTATTTCTTTCCATAGTGGGGGTAGGCAAAGTTGAGATATAACAAACTAAGTAGAAACTCTGTACAAATGTGAAACCACAGGCAGTAGGTTACAAATTATATGAAAGTTTGATTTTCATCTTGATGCAACACTGTTGGGTTGGAAGTTGCAGGTAAGGAAATAGCAACACTAGCGCTGAATTCTGATTAAAACATGAAAGCTTGGAGTTCATATTGACATATATGCAACGACTACTAAGAAAAGTGATGTAAAAGTAAACGTAATCCCAGGATTAACAACTTCAAAGAGTTAAAAATAAATTTTTCCCAAAACGTACCTCTCCTTTCAATTTTAGAATTTTTGAATGATAAACTTTTGATGAGAAGTTAAAAAACAAAGTTTGCCGCGAACAAATTATACGAACTTTGAAAACCTCTGGAACAACATTAAATTATGAAGTTTCATCTCAGCGACTGACACATGTAGGAGAGCACTTTAAAATACTTACTTTGTGTGGTTTCCATATACATGAATATGAAATGTAACAGGCTCTACTTTAGTAAGAGGTAGGAGATTATACTATATAAGGCTTGGCTTGTTATTTTTATCGAGCCTCAAAATTTTCAGTGTAAAATTTAAATTTGCTTATATTAGCTATTTTCTATAATAACGAATTAAATACAAAGTTATTATAATATAAAATTAAGTGTATATATAAAGAGCTCAAAGAAAATACAATACAAGCACAACGTATTTGTTAATGGTTTTAAAAGTAGTAACAAGTGTTCGAAAGAGTCACTTGAATTTATAAATTTACTTATATTTATAAATTTTCAATATTATTTATTTCTTTATTTTTAATTGCATAAATTGTCTCTACACCGCAACTTTATTTTTTATAGCTGTAATTTGTATTTACAGAGAGATAATTAAAAATTAATAAAAATAAAGGAATGCTCAAATGTTTTATATTTTTTCATGACTAACATGCTCATATCACGTTTGTTTACTGGTTAAGCCTCTTCATTTTCCACTTACCACCTAATTTTCTAGACGGTGAGCTTTGAGTGGTAGAACGCCACTTTTCTAACATATAATTAATGATACGTTACTGCATGAAGGATTTGGTTAATTATCCTTTATATATATATATAGCCTACTTTTCACCCTATACTGGAGGCCAGTACCGTATACTGAAAGCAAACCAAGGCAAAGGATAAAATTTTAGCAAAAACTATCCGTGTGAATTTTGAATATAATGTTTCTAATGAAATATTAAATTAAATATATATATATATATATCTTCATATAAAGCACTTTAGACATGTGGATTTTATATAAATTATTATGAAAGAAAAATAAAATGAAACAAGTAACGAAAACCTGAAACACTGAATTAAGAAACATTCGTAATAAATAAGATAAACACGTAAAAGCTCCAATTTTTGTAAATAATAAACATAACGTACTCGTGTTACATCTGAATTTCACAAATAAAATATTATTGTAAGTAATCCCCTGGAGGCGGCACCAGCCTGTATCGATTCTATCGCGTATATTTTTTCCACTCTACTTATTCTCTTGGGAAAATGACGGCAAATAAAGTTCAGATAGTGACCAAAATCATTTAAGTAGATAAGTAGGGTTGGAACATAGTATTATATATGCATATTATAATGTAATCGTGTGTAATTTTATGCTTTATCCCGCACATATCAGGGTAGGCAGAGAGAACTTAACGCTAAATTATAACGGCATTACGTCTTAAGTAGCGGAATTCAACGCCGCGCTTTACCTCAACACCACAATGAAAATATAAATTTTATATTAATATGTCATTTCCTCGAGTAGGGAAATGAAATAAACAACGAAAACTACATTCTTTTTGCTATTAACTATGTATAAATAAAATCTCGTCAGTACTCACTAAATAGAAATGAACAGCTTCTACTTTTTCAGTAAAACGTGGACAAAATAGTTGTGCCGTAAACTCTGTCTACTGTGAGCAATAAATTTATCTTTTGTGCATTAATTTGTCTATTTCATTTCAAAAGATGGAAATTTGAAGAGATTTTTCGGACATTCAAATGCAATTAACGCTTAAAAATTGAATTTTACTTTAATTATAACTTAGCGCTATTGAAATTTAACGATTTGAGATATTTAGTTTAGAGAAGATAGATAAGATATTAGGTAAAAAGCATGAAGACGTTGCGTTATCTCTACCGACTACCATGCTAGAGAAAAAGCGTGAAGCTAAGTTAAGTTTAAGTTAGTTTAGAAAAGCGTATATTTGTATATTGCAGAAGTATCCATTGTTATTGGTAAGTTTCATTTTGATAGAGGTAACTCATTAAAAGGAAACATTATAAAATGAAGTTATTTTGTTTGTCAGTGCAACACACTTTTATTTGTAAAAAAAAAATCTGTGATTAAATCTCAAATATATAAATAAAAACTCTACACATACTTAGTTTTCTAATAAAATATCTTAATCTAGGTAGTGTACACAGATCCAAAAACAAAATAAAAAATCTAAGAAATCTGGAAAAAAATATTATGTATAAAACAAAAGTCTTTTTAAAAAATCTTTTTATATACTCGTAAATAAATTAATATTCATTTAAAATTTATTCAAAATTAATGCCGAAATACGATTTGAGATAAGGCTTGATACATGTACAGCCTCTCCACAGAAATATCTATCTATATAACTCTAATCGTAACACAATAGATTGTTCGACGCCCATTGTAGTAATCACACTATTGTAGTAAGTAATGAATTCAATAGCGTAGATTACTCAAACAAGAACCCCACGGGAACTCGACAGTAGATTTTATTCTTTAAGATACTTGTAAGATATTAAATAATATGCAGCTTTCCGCTATATCCCGCACACAGCACGGTAGGCATAGGGAACCTAGTGTTAAGACCCTCCGTTCCCCACTTTCTGCCGAATTCTGGAGGCATTGCGTGTTGAGTGGCAGAACTCAACGCCGCCCTTTGCCTCGACAAAATTTGTTTGCCTAATGTTTATTTTATCTTGTATTTAGTATTTATTGATGAAGTGGCACCAGATATACATTATGTGTGATAACTTCATCTGTATATTACCGTACCGTCCATGAGATATAGCGTGATGACAGACGGATGGACAGCGAAGTCCTACTAATAGAGTTCCGAAAACGGGACCTTTGTGAAAGATGTATATCTTTGGAACAATAAAATATAATGTACAAGTAATTTTTAAATTAATCTTAATTGGGTATATTGACGAATTAAATATTTTTACAACTTCCCAAAGCTTTAAAATTGTATGAACTATTAATTAATTTACTATACATGTACATAAGATATATATTATTTTCATATTACATTAGATAGGTCTCGGAGTCCAACACCGCGCAATTTAGAAACCAATAAAGAAAAAAAATCTTCGACTAGATATCGAATCTACAACCACTCTCCACTTATGACGTCATCCATAAGTTCAATTTAATGAATGCCTCACCCTTCCTTTCGGTCCGCCGGAAAAATAATAGCAACGAAACCAGAACGCGTAAATTGTGGGAGGTTAAAAGGCAGGTCGTAAATAATGATATCTCAGGGTGCTCAGTGCCCTTCATAAATTGATAACGATCCCGAATAAGTTTCTTATCAAATTTTATGAGGCCTGATATCTATTTTGTAATGGACTCAAAACCGGACAAGTAATCGATATTTTAGGCCATGTGTTATCTGTCAAATATTTTTACGTTTTTTTTTTGGAATATAATAAACTGGCGTGACCTGTGTGGTCTATATGATTATTTAATTATATTATAATTTTCGTTTTTATTGTAATTATATTTTCCTGAGGACCTCAGGTCACACAGGGGGACTCTAGTATGGGACCCGTGTAAAGCCTGTGTGTTACCTTAGTAAACATAACAATGTTTAACAGTGAGGAGGACTCTTATATCCAGTACCTCATAGTGACAGGTTACTGACATCATCAGATAGTCAATTTGTAACATAATAGTATTTAAAGAATTAATACATAACATAAAATAATACAAATAACCAAGAAAAACGAAAATCACGATAAATCGTAACGGACGTCTTTTATTAAAACGGAGCCTGGTGAAATTGATGTGGCCATTATTCTCTGAAGAGATTTATTGTAAGACAGAGCTCGGGTCAATTAATTGGCGATATATATAATTATACAGATTTGGCGTAACCCTAATTAGGATTTGGCCTTATCTTTGACTGTATTGTTTCTATTTAATATTTTAAAATGGCACTTGAGGTTTGATAGATTATAAAGATGCAAATAAAGTTTTGTTTCTTGTTCTTTTAGGCAGCGTATAGAAATTTGAAAATATCGGGATTTAAATTCTCGCCTCTTGGAAACCGTTCAAGTGCAGTGGACACTAATACATAATAGCCCAAGATCCCGGAGCCGTCCAGCTCCTGAGTGTGTCGAGGCAGTGCTCGCTAGCATTCGCTGTCGTATAAAAGAACCGGTAGAATGATACTCTTGTATATTAAGACCTTGAGTTTGGGCGGTATCCTGCGAAGACCGCACCAGTGACTTCCAGGCAGCGTTTATCCGGCTATAGACATCATTATCCATGCCTCCAAGCTTGTGAACAGCGATCACGACCTACATACAGGTCCTAATCGCTGTTCTCGAATAGTGCTCAAGTCTGGGCCCCCTCATATAGCAAGTAAAAACTCCCAGAATTACTTTTTAAGAACAGCTACAGCCTTGGAGGGTATATGCACTGATTGATTGATAGACTGATAAATATCAATTTGTCCACTTCTGCCTAATATCAATACTTACACTCTTGAGCTCGAAGTGGTGCCTATAACTTGTGAACCAAGTTCTACCCTTCAGAGACCCTTTACAAAAACTAACAATTAACTGCTCTCAGCTCAGCTCAGCTCATGTGACTCAACGTAGCGCTATCTCATCTGGTCATTGTCACCAAAATTCAAAACTTTAAATTTAGCATAAAAACCATTATACACTTAGAAAATAAAACAAAAAATAAAATTTGAAACAAATATCGACACCAATAGCCTGTATCGTCTGCTTATTGGTCCCGATCCCTAAACATACGTGTGTACACAACCCTTACGATTTCGCAAATTGTATTAACACGAACAACCCGAGCTCGACTCAACGGCCGTAATAGCAAATAACCGAAAAAAAAAACTCAATAAAAGAACATTCGATACATAAAAACATCCTTGTCCATAAAACTGCTGACTTATAGAAATGTCGGCCGACACGATCTTAGAAATGACGAATAATTGAAATGTCAGCAAAAAAGAACTTCATTTTGAAAAAAATATTGTATTGCTTCAGCTTTAAGCTTTATCCAGCACATAGCGGGGTAGGCAGAGGGAACCTTGTGGACACTCCGTTCTCTATTTTTTATCGAATTCTGGAAGCACTTCGTTTTAAGTGGTGGAACTCAATATCGCACTTTCACTCGTAACTAGAGCAAGGAAACGAAAATATTGAATATTTTATTTACTCAATTACTAAATGAACCCGCAATCTGTCGTATTTACAGTCGCACACTTGCGCATGCCTGCGCCATGAGTGTTTTTGGCGGAATATTCTTTACTTTTTAAAAAAAAATCTACTTAGTATAAAGTACCCACTGTTTTTAAAACAAAATGCTTTATAGACTATGATCCCAGGGCCCCCAGACCTACGTAATTTTAGCAATGCTACGACTTTTTAAGAATAATGTAAAATTATTGTTTATTATTAGTAAACCCCCTACATGGGCCTTTACTCCTGCCTGCCCCCGTACAGGTAGGTTAAAATTAGGGAAGATGACGTTAAACTATCAAGCTTTAATTTTAAGTAGATTATTTACGGATTATTGCAAGACCCTTCACAAGCACCCAGATCAATCCGATGGCTCAATCATCTTCCCAGATAAACCGTTATTTGGCGCAACCTCTGGAAGGGCCCCACTTCACCTTATACCTTCGACGACGGACCTTCGATATACCCAATATCTATACCGATGGTATACGTATATAGAATACAATACATATTAGACTAATAGTCCTCGAAATTTCAACTTTGCTAAAATGACATGAGTCCGGCGGCTCTAGAATCTTGGGCTATTAAGTAAAAGATTGACAATTAATTATTATAATATGCCAGATGATTTTGATTTATATGCAACTGTAATGTACTATACGCACAAATATTCACAGTGAACTCTGACTAGAAAAAAACGCAATAAAATAATCAAATTAAAAAGATCTCTGAGTTATAATTAAATTACAATAGTTTAGGTGTAGACGTTGACTTCAGTTCATTGCTTGCAGTGCATGCTTCGTGGAATTAAGTTTAACATTAAATTATTATCAGCTTCACGCTGTAGCCACACACAGCAGGGAAGTCAGAGGGAACCTGGGGTTAAGACACTCCGTTTCCCACTTTATTATTATATTTTTTTTCATTTCAAATAAAGAACACATTGTTGTTCCCTCGACCTTACATGATCAACGTAAAAAGGCAATTTTTTATCTTGAATTAACAGAATCCTTCTTATCTACACAAAGGCCGCCGTTTCATCCTTGATAGTGTAACATCATTCACACGATTAATCTTACTTCGCTACATAATACTTGAAACGGAAAGGTACTATATGAAGAAGAGAAAACACGAAATATATCTTAAATCATAGCATTAAAGTATAATTTTCTTTGACATAATCGAGAGTTTTTCAAAGAAGTTACAATATTCTTGTAATCGGTGAAAATACAGATATGGGGCCTGACCACTCTGTCTGGAAGTAAATACTTCATACAATTAGGGAAAAGTAGATATTCCACCATTATTATTCAATATTAAATTCAATAATAATAATTAATATTAATGTATATTAATAATAAATTATTGGTTTAGAAGAAAAATAACATTATTGGTACCTACTTGGGACTTTTTCTACATTTATATATTTTAACTGTCATGATTGCATTATAAGGATGAACTGTAAGTATATATTTTTTAAATTTTGGTTGACAGACGAAGTCGAAGTCCATAAATAATATTTTGTATTTTCTTAATTAAAATTTGAATAAATAGAATTTATATCATATTCTTTTAAATATATCATCGTTTGCAACACTTAGTATTTTTTAACAAAATTAGCTTGGATTTCAGGCTACAAAAATATGAAAGTTCGACGCCAAAATACCTGGGTTCGTCTTCGTTTATGATTCATATTAGTAGATAAAAGTCTGGTACGAGTGTGTTGGACCTTACGTCGGTCGTCAGTTTCAAAGTCGAGCTTCCGTTTCTAGTTTTCGAGTGAATTTAACGAGATAACTTTACTACTTCGTGACTGAGACAAAAATGTGAAGTTTATTGCAAATGATGGTGGTGGAACTTGTTGGCGTTTTTATTTGTGACTCACAGAGTATTAGAGTAGAAATTATTCTTGGAAATATAGTTTTTCTTTATCCGGTTCACGCTGTATCTCGCACTTAGCTGGGTAGGTAGAAGGCCCGGGAACCTAGTGTTAAAACACTCCGTTTCCCATTAAGATAAGTCTGTTTCCCATTTTCCGCCAAAATCAAGAGAAACTACGACGCGCCGGCCTGGTTACAAGAGCGACGAAATAAAAATATTGAATATTTCATTTCATCGAATAGGAATCGACCCCGCAATCTCTCGCGTTTACACGCCGCGACGCCCTTGCGCCGCGACGGCCGGGTCGGGTTGTACCTTTACTACACCTACTACAAAAATCTATATAAATGCTCTATACACGAGACATACAACGCAACAAATCACAAGGTAGATATTTGTGGGTAGTTACGTAGATATTCATCCATAAACGTAGCATTCAACTATCTTTCAATGAGCGGTCGCAATTTCGCTGCGGTACCACAATTTATACCCCAAATTGCCACTCTATTACAATGCGGCGCTGCGCGCATTTAATTTTCATTTCTTGCTCCATGTCGGGCCGAGACAAGCAACTCGCCGAGTGTGAAATTAATATAAGACGAACTGAAAACTTGGTGGGAACTTAATCAGTTCATGTAGCCAGCAGTTCAGGGCCCAAGGTCTAAGTTTGCGGTGATAATTATAATATTTCCTTACTGGGAAGTACTGGGAAGGACTGAGAAGTAGGGATATGCAGTGTTAATATAGTATGGAGTCATTTCCAGAATATGAATATGCTGTTATTTCAAGTCTTATAGGCTGCAGCACTGCTCGAAGTAAATATTTGGCGGATATCTCGCTCACTCTAATATTACAAATGGCTAAAATAGCTATAAAAAATTAAATGAAACAGAAGAAGAGTTTGACGGAAAGTGGGGGTCGGCAATGAACGGAAGACACAAACACTATATTCCCAGGTGCCCTCTGTCTACTCTGCAGGATACAGCGTGAAGCAAATGACTTTTAACAAGTTATATTATAATAATATTTAATATTATTTTCATTCGCTCCAGATTTGTGCAGATCTACATTGAAATAATTTTAATATTAAATAAATTATTTTGTCATAAATGGGAATTACTTCACAGTTTTAATATAATCAACACTTTTTTACTTTTAACACTTTTTTCACACTTATTAGCAAACTCGTGTAAAAACACACATCTATCTACCTTAGATGTAGCTGAAAAATACAATAAAAAAAAAATGGAATAAAATCCCCCGATTGCTTGTAGGCAATGGCTCTAATTGAAAGGAAACTCGTGTAAAGTATTGTTATTGGGTGATACATATCACATACATAAAATATAATAAAGTGGAAGACTTTTTAGTTCGCTTGCTTATTTAATCTCTGGAACTACTGGTCAGATTTACATTTTTTTTTGTTTGTATGAAAGATAGCTTTCATTTCTCAGGAGTCCTATATTGTTATATAGCCGTGTATCACCTGTGGAACCTGCATCTCAGATAACAATAAACATAAATTGTAACAACTGTATAAGAATTTCGACTTAGCTTGATTCTCATCAAGAATGGGTTAGTTTTTACAGTTGCAAAGAGGTGCGGGTTCAAATACCGCTTTAAATTTTCAAAAATAATGTTTATATCGAGTAATATGAATTGTCTTAATATTTTTTTTATGGGAAAGACTCGGGTCACTTCTTATCTCCGCTTTATCCCACACCCACGAAGCTACGATTGGCTATACATATATAACACGTGTACTTACCAACAAATAGAATAGAAATTAAACATTACGATACTAGCATTTTCTATTACAAAGCACTAAAACACGTTCAATAGTTAAATAGGCACTCTCGAATTCTACGATGTAGTTAAATATGCTATTTACTTTATTTTGGAATTTACTCGCACTCTGTGCTAACGTACTGTTTAATTGGAATTAATGGACATTAAGAAAATGTAATCGCGTCTTTTCCCGCTGCATTACGGTAATATTTTTTTTCATCTTCACCCTGTATCTCGCATGTAGTGCCAACACGGTTAGTATTAAGACACTCCGCTCTCCACTTTCCGATAAGTTTCTTGAGGTATTGTGTGGAGCACCGGAACTAAACGCCACGCTTTGCCTCGTTACCAAAGCTAGGAAATGAAAATACAGCCATGATTGCCCCCATAGATAATTAACTATAACTTGCTATTAACTATATTAAAACAGTAATTTCCACAGAGTGCTTGTAACCTTTGACTTTGACTTCTCACAAATGCAATTACATATTGTCGACCGTATTATCATGTTTCTTCTGTTTCGTAATGGCGTTTTATTGCCGCGTGTAATGTCGTTATTACGCTTTCGCCACGAGTGAGAACACATGTAGAATAATTATGGTGTATGCCAGTATTATGGTTATAATGATTGTGAACATGTTTTTCTGTTTTTTTAATGACGTTTTAACATACAGAATTTATATTTCTCGGTGTCTATGGGGTTCATGGAGCGAGGGCACAAGGGTGTGACTGTTACACGGAACGGTTATGGGTTCAATCTCCAATCGAGGGAATTATTTATTATTTTTATTTCTTCGCTCTGTCTAACAAGCCATAAAACCCGGCGTTGAGAAAAAGTTGGAAGTCAGAAGTGGGGAACGGAGTGTCTTGACACCCCTAGGATTTCTCTGCCTACCTTGCTATGTGCAGGAGACTGCGCGAAGCCTATTATTATATTTATTATTTAATTTCTATTAACCAATTCTCGACAAATAAAACAAAACTTTCCAAACACAATAAGAGTTTGTTAAAAGGAACAATAAAAAGTAAAAGGATTGTATTATTAAGTTTGCAAAATAACATAAAATAAAATAAAATATTACAAGAACTTCCTTTTGAGAAAGACCATTTACAATTTAAGTCTAACACAAATTTCGCCTTTTATTTAGAAAAGAAAAATGTTCCAAGATAATCTCTGTTTCGGCGTTTTATCTTAATTACATGGAGGTGTAAATTTTACGAACTTTGAATCTGTTTATATTAAATAAAACAACAGATAAGACTTATTTAGGTGTTTTTTATTTTTTAGATTGGGACGTTGCTTGTTTACATTATTCTTTGAATGTTTTTAAGACTTTATATAATTAAATTACAATATTTCTTAGCTCATTGTAGCGCGGCGTGCCAGCGTGTGCTTGCAAATGCAATGATTATGGGTTCGAGTGATTTATTAACACTCAGTTGCTTCATTTCGGGAGAAGAACGGAATATATTAAGGTTCTCTTCTTACTTTAATTTTGGATTTGTGTTAGTGGTTTTTATAGATCCGTGGTTAAGTTAACAAGAAAACGAAACACTTATAGGATCATTTTCTTCGTCTTTCTTAATTAAAGACCATTTATTTCGAGATATTTACCTAAATTTATACTTCCATTTCTTCGCTCTGGTTTCGAAGCAAAGCGTAGCGTTGAGTTCCGCCACTAAACACGCAATGACTCCAAAATTCGGCGAAACGTTGAGAAGGGAGTGTCATAACACTATGTTTCCTTTGCCTCTTCTGCTGTATGCGTGATACAGCGTGGATTGTGATTGCGTGGATGGTATCAAACTGAAATGAATTTCAAATATTCAAGTCTAATGTCCCTTGGAAATTCAAGCTTCTAAATGAAGTGAGTCTATGAAATTTGCTGCATAATCAAAGCCTATATGAAACTTCATGTAGGCCTACAATTATGAAGTTTGGCAAGAAGTAAGTACCCGCTTAATGGACAAAAATAAATGAAAAATATTGAAAGGTGAAAATTTTTAGGTACTTCATAGAAAAAAACATTACAAACTTATATTTTTAGCTTATTTCATAATAAGTGCGTACATCCGCAAACTTAAGTTTTGTAAGTTACACCTACCGTTGGCTTACTAAAAATATTGGTTCAGTGCTCTGGGTGTACGAGTCCGACTCGCACTTGACCGGATTTTATAAATTGATGTCATGAATATTATTAACGACTAAACACGCTCATAAGTGTTAAAATATACATGAAATAAAAGTCTTTGACCCACAAAGATTTTTTTATCAATACCGCATGTCAAACAAGCAGTAAGTAAAATTATTTACTGCATAATTAATTTGTATAGAATAATAAAAAAAAAATAATTTCAAATTTACTTACCAATAAAAAAAAATCAAGTGAAGCGAATAATTTTATTATTAACTAAACTTGACTTCCAAAAGGAAATGGACTAATTACTCTTAGCGGCACTCGAACGTTGCGGTTGTTTGATATTTCCTTTGATCTTTGAGCAATTACAATAATTGACCAATGACTTCTAACTGAATTCAGCTATTAAGGAAATAAAAGTTACTATGGGAGTACATTATATCAAGACAATTCTTTTAATTTTTTGTACATTGAAATTGAAATATATAGGTAATTCATTTTTTTCCAATAGGATTCGATCTATAGCGATGTGTATTCCATTTAAGACTTCAACACAAAATATTCGCAATAATCATGATAAATTGTAAAAAAAAATGATAAATCGTTATAGTGATTTATTAACTATAATTTATGTAGAGATATAAAATCTCGTTTATATGGAATAACAATTTTATTACTTTTTATTATGCTAACCCAGCGTTCGTCGCTACCAGGTAAATAAACCTACAGAGGTAGCAAAAAGTGAGTGGCAAGAGAGGTAGGGGAGACCTCGGTTGACCTTCGAAAACCAGTATCAAAGATACTAGAGTAAGGTCACGGGTGCTCAACGTCGGGGATATGTATCCCCTACGTAGACGTAGTTATCCAAATCAGTAATCATTGAAGTTTGATCTTCATTTACTACATTTTTAACCGACTTCTGTAAAAAAGAGGTTAACAATTCGGCTGTATTTTTTTGTTTTTGTTACCATATAACTTTTCAATTGGTGAACCGACTCTGATGATTCTTTCATTATTTGAAAGCATTTTAATTTCCTCCCTTTCTGACAATAATTTTCATGAGAAAATCACATACGTCTTAAATTTGCGTTTAGTATGTACACGACAAATGAACGAATAACTTAATATGTTATATTATGACAGTTTTTTGTGTTATTTGGCAGTTTATATCAGTAATCAGTTTGCAAAAATTATATAAAGTTTTTAATAATATGAAGAGTAAAGTTATCTTTTCGAATCTCTTTATTCTATTTGTTACATATATTAATATTGTTAATAACATTTTAATATCCAGGTGTTTAACATAGGGAACTACGAATAATTTGGCATTTTTTATCCAGTAAAGACCGTTTGTGGAAGAAGTACTTAGCGACGAACCCCGGGTTAACATTGTGTTGATAGAGTTCAGAAGTTTACGTCATTACGTCAGCTTTATGACATAATTATTTAGTGCAGTCAATTTTGCTTTACTATTATATTATATATATTTTAATAACCCCCGCGGTTTCGCCCGCTTAAACTTCAATTATTATTATTATTATTATTTATCTTCACGCTGTATCCCGCATGTAGTAAGGAACCTAGTGTTAAAACACTCTGATTCCCACGTACAACGAAATGTTCAATATATTGCTTGTTCATTCAATACCGTGTTTTTTCTTATCGGCAGAGCGTGGAAAATGAAAATAATTTATATTTCCCGAATGGGAATCGAATTTATAAATGGTCGCGTATACACCTAGATGCTGCAGTGTGTTCCTGTATATTATAAGCGAATAAAATATATATTATGTAAGTAACTATTTCTTTTATCTTTACGCTGTATCCGTATGTAGAGAGGTAGGCAGAAGGAGCCTACCTTTCTACACTCCCCACTTTCCACCGAATTCTGGAGGTATTGCATCTTGAGCGGTGGACCTTGCATCGACACAGCAAGAAAATATTAAATTTTCTTCAGTCGGGATCGAACCCGTAACCTGACTTCTATTATAGATTTTGACCTAATATACAAACTAGTAATAAAATAATTATTCAATGTATCGTTTTATAACCGCCAATATCTTCAAGGATAGTAACTTAAGTACTACAAATTGTATTAGTATATAAATATTATATCTTAATAACATAATTTCATTCGCAATCTTTATCATTCTATGTATGGACCTTGGATACGTGTTTGGTGAATAAATATAACGCAATATTTATTTTAATTAATTAACATTAAATGAAAAACAAAATAACTGTCAGTCACGGGTTTGATTTCATAAATTATTTAAATTTTTCAAACCTACTACTATAGAGGACAAGGTAAGCGAATAAATAATAAGGAGTTGCAAAATATAGTTTCAATCTAGGTCTATTATCAAATATGTGTTCACAATATAAAGCTTGAGACAGATAATATATTTTTTTAATTTTCCGTCAATAATTAGTCAAATTAAATCAGCTTCACGCTATACCCCGCACGTTGCAGGGTAGGGAGAGGGAACCTAGTGTTAAGACACTCAGTTTCCCATTTTCTGCCAAATTCTTGAAAAAAAAAAATTTTGTAAAATTAAATTATGCTCTAATATGGATGCAGGATTGTAAACAATGCTTGTACATCGTTTGCTCCAAGTTTCTGATGATGATATAGCCAAAGTAAACCAAGAATACAATTTGGATGACGCTAAAATAAAAGATTATATCAATATTATTAATACCTGGTGCAAGAAACAAGACCATTTAGCAGAAGCTCACAAGTATATGCGTAAGTTTATTTTAATTTAATTTGGTATTACTAGTAGTAAATTCAGTTATAATTTATTAAAATTTTAAGTTCAAACGTTATCAGGGCTCTATCATACTATCTTTTCCATCATACATTTTGTTTAACGCTTTATTCCGGAGAGTGCCCAGTGTCATGACACCACATTCTCCGTTTTTTACTCGAATTTGAAACACAGTGTATTGATTGGGAATTGAATTCGCACCTTCGACTACGACTTTTCGACTACGTACCTTCTGCCCACTCTTCGGCGTATAGAAATATACGCGATAAAGCTTCTGCTGCATCATACAAGATATAGCTTGAAGCTAATTTAAAATTTATTAATAATGAACTTTTTCAGCGCCGGAAGTGATAACACGTCTGATAATTATATCAAGAGGCGTACTTGAGGAAACTAAAGCAAAAATCGACAGACTAATGACTACCAGAGGTATGTTACCGGAAGTGATTCTAAATAAAACATACGAGGAATTCGAAAATCTTTTTGAAAATGTGTATGTATTTTAATATATTTTATTGCAGCTTGTTGCTTGTGTTGAAATAATTTAACAGCTTTTAAAAAAACATAAATAGAAAAAATTAAATATGTTTCTCTACAAAAATAGTTTTTTTTTTAATTAATTAACATTGTTAATATACTATTTATAATTAATTAAATGTTATCAACGATTTTTCTGACGCGACGCGTTATTTTTTTTAAAACTACACAATATTTTTTCAGAATATTTATTCCAATGCCAAAGTTAGATGTAA
Source organism: Heliconius aoede (assembly GCA_037355905.1). Taxonomy (NCBI): domain Eukaryota; kingdom Metazoa; phylum Arthropoda; class Insecta; order Lepidoptera; family Nymphalidae; genus Heliconius; species Heliconius aoede. The sequence goes on from JBAIZZ010000023.1 coordinate 214,496, forward strand.
GCAAATCAAGAATAATGATAGTAAGATATTGTAATCCTGATCTCCACTCTTTTGACACCTTAAGTTACATGAGATATGTATATATGGTGAGTTTCTATTATATAGGGCATGGTTTCACGCTATATTCCTCACTTAGCACGGGAGACAAAGGGAACCTTGGGAACCTAGCGTTAAGACCCTTCCGTTCCCTATTTCATTTCCTACATTTCAAGTTCATAAAAATCGATTGAATTGTATCGAAGATTGGTCCGGGCCAAACGAAAAACAGACCAAAGCAGTTGTTTATATTTATAATATAATATATCTATATATAAATTGATTAAATAAACTTATATATATATATATATATATATATATATATATATAATCTTTCATAATTTTTAATAATATATATTTTTCTTAGATAGGCGAGTTTAGATTATATGCTGATTACAATATATCAGATGTACATATCTTTGATTTGAAAGGATTGACATTAAACGACATAGCACAGTTCAATCCAATAATTTTCAAGAAAGGAGAAATTCTTCATACGGTAACTTACTTATTGCGTATTGAATATATATTTTAAGGACATGAAGGCAATCGTTTTCCGGCTCTGGTAAATAAAGCGTGGTGTTGGGTACTACTACTTATCAAGGATTGCCTCGATAATTTAACGAAACGTGGGGAAACGGGATGCTGGTGTTAAGACACTCTATTCTCAATACTTTTCCGCTTAATTATTGAGGCATTGTGTGTTGAATGGCGGAATTCAACGCCGTGCTTTACTTTGTCACCAGAACAAAGAAAATATCATTTTTTTTAGTTCTCTGAGTGAGAATCAAACCTACAACCTCTACAGCGTCACGCCTGACATGAGCCACAACGGCTTAACTACTATTAGTATTAAATTATCAATAATTCTGCACTTAATATTAAATTGTTATTTCTATCTTGATTTAAGAAAGGCTACGGCTTAAGAGTAAAAGGTATACATATATTAAACGCACCGACATACGCGGATATGTTCATATCTGTATTGAAACAAGTGTTAAGTGAAAAATTAGTAGGTAGAATACACGTACATAATTCATATGATGATCTTCACAAATATATACCGAAAGCTTTTCTTCCTGAAGACTATGGCGGAGAACAACCGAGCGTTGCAATAATTAATGGTAAGTGAAGTAATATACTTAAGTTCATTTATATTTTTTTAATATATACTCGTATAATATATAAATATAGATCTAAGAAAATTATATATTATATGGATGTAAAAAATATATGGTAAAAACAACAAAAATAACAATTATATATTTTTTCACTAAAAGCGTTAGGGAGCGTCTTTTTGTAACTAAATGAAAATCTTTCCAAATTCATTCATTCAATATTATAATTGTATTATTGAATCTTTACTTTTTTTTCCAGAACAATGGAAGGAATATCTGAAGACAGATGAAGCAAAAAAAATTTTAGAAAGCTCGAATAAGCTTAAGAGCGATGAGTCCAAACGTAATTGTGCAAAATTCAACGAGGAATATTTGGGAATGCCCGGATCTTTTAGGAAACTAAATGTTGATTAATTATGTAAATTCTTACTATATTATTGGCTGATGTTTTAATATAATATATTATTTTAGTTTCTTTGATTTTCTCTTGGCTTGAGGTTATCATGGCGCAGTGGGATAGCGTCCAACTGTAAACAAGATTATGGTTCTGTAAAAATATAACTTTTAAAAATACACGTTAATTTTTAATGGAAAGTAGATAATGTCGCGTGCTCAAAGTATCTAGTTCAATTTGGTTTCCCATTTTCAAATTTATTTATTCACTTGAATTTTTTAAATTATTTAATTTAATTTTTAATAAACATTTGTGTTCACATTTCGTAATCTTTCATATGACAGGGAGAACTCATATTTGCTTTTTCATCACTCTATTGGTGCTTTTTTGAAAATTTTTGAAACGTCTGTTACCAGATCTCAACTTAAATCTAAATTCAACGACACCTAATGTCCGAAATGTTCAAAACCATCTAAAATTGAAGTGGGCCAAGGAAAAAAAAATATATACATAAGCTCTAAAAACATTACCTACCTCTTCTTCTGACGCAGTTGGGTAAAAAGGACAACTATACGTTCTTGGAAAATATTAAAATAAGCAAAAATTACGTGCATAGTACATCTTAGTTTACCAGAATCTCGTAATTCAATCAAACTGAGCGAGGACTTTTTTGTGTTCATAAATTGTACCCGACGGGAAATCCTTAGAAAAAAGCACCTTTAGACGAAACAGAATAAAAACCTATTTCTACAATATGAATATAAAAATGTATTTAATTATTTTTTTTTTTTTCATAAAACTAAAATATCCTTTTCATAAAACTAAAAGACGGCAAGTCTTTTAAATTCATTTAAATTATATTATGATTGTAAATTATATTATGATGTATGAAAAAAAAAGGAAAGAACGGCGAATCTTAGTAGTTGGTTCGATCCGATTTCACAGACAATAATGTCCCCATGATCAAGCAATAAATAGTATTGGCACGTGGGTCCAATCCCGCATAAAGCAGGGTAAGTAGAGAAAAAGTAATGTAAAGACACTCCGTTTCTAAATTTTCAAAATATTGTGTGTTGAGTCGTATTGTATCGCACTGATAACAACGGTGTTGAATTCCGTAAAATATATCACTAAGTAGGAATCGAACCTACACCAGTCAATCGCTATGCTACTGCGCCACTACGGTCTCTCAATCCTTTTCGAGAAAAAATATTTTTAGTAAACTACTGATCCAAAACTTTTTTAATTTATTTATTATAATAAAATAAATTACGTGTATGTCACAGTGATGGACTCCTAAACTACTGAATCGATTTTAATCAAATTTGCACACTGTGTACAGTTTGATCCAACTTGAAAGAAAGGATAGCTTATATCTCAATTTAAAATTACAATATTATTATTTTATTATAAATTATTTATTTATTATTGACAGTCATTTTGGATTATCTATTAGTTTCAAACGATTCTAAACGCATGGCGATATCTATTATCTGTATGGAAACAGGTAAGGATACAATAGATGGCGCTATGTTAAAAGAACAAAAATTCCATATCATCTTCAATACATGCTAAGAAAACTACCCTATGAACGCTTAAATCTTGTGTATCTTTAAAACTACGCAACGGATTTTGATGCGGTTTTTTAATGAGATAAATTGAGTCCAGAGTAAAGTTTATATGTATTATATAACAACATTCGTTATATAGTAGAGCTATGTTGTTACTTTTGAGATGTCCCATGTGATATTATTCCATGGCAAGCGCAGGTTGAATTCTACAAGATTTCGCTGCACGATAAGTTGTTTTTTTTTTCAAACATTCGATTCAATATTCTTACGGGAAGTACAGAAATGTAACTTCAGTTTTTAATAATTTTCAAAACAGAAATATTAAGTGCTTTGCAAACATATATTAAAACATGAACGTACTTCAGTGTATTTAGTGAATAAATTAGTAGTTTACGCGGGCGAAGCCGCGACCGAGTCGCTAGTATATTTACAAATACTTGTGTATATATCTAATAAAAAACATCAAAATATTATTGTGGATTCGATATTAAATGAAATTTCTACTCAACCTGCAATGCCACCGGAATAGCGGCAAATAGTGTACGGTCCCTCTGTGTACCTAACTAAAAAAATATAATTGTAACAAGTATAACGTGTGGGAGTGCCCTTACTTTGAACAATCTAAAGGGAATTCATCGAAAACAATATAAGTTTTTGGCGGTACAAGATGGGGCAGATCTTCACCAGAAAAATAAGAAAAGTGTGAGATGTTTTTGTTTATGTATTATAAGATAAATATAGATAAGATAAATATTTTAATATTAAATATATAATTAGATATGCTCTTGAGCGTAACACTGTAAATTAGTTTTTATATTAATTTATTGACGTCACTGTCTAGGTTTTTGGTATAAACTGCAGGAACTAAAAATAATATATATTTTTTTGGTTTTGTTATATTCTTTATTTTATTAATATGAGCTGTCATTTTTTTTTCAACTTCACGCTGTATCCCGCATGTGTCAGGTAAGGCGGATTGAGTCCAGTGTTAAACCACTGCACTCCTCGCTTTCCATCTAATTCCGGAGTAGAAGAAAGTCGTTTTGGTTTTGATAGGTAGAATATATTTACATCTTTTCATGGTTCCGATATTGGCGAATAGTTTTCTGCTGACCTCAGATATTTTTTTATGTTCAAATTTTATTACTTATCTTTGAATATTGTTCTTGAAAATACTAATAAAAGGTTTTATAATCACTTGGTAGACCTTGCGAATTATTATTAAACTAACTGCTTCTAAGAATGGCATAATATTAGTATATATACTCGTATAATATTATAAAGTGAACAGTTATTTACTACATTGGTCAACCTCGACATGAGACTAAAATAATAATGTTATGTAGAGCATTTGTAAACTTATGTTTTCAATTTTGGATATTGTGTATACAATAAATATTTTACCTTATTATATTCCATAAATATTCCGTAAAATTGGAACCTACGACTATTAAACATCAAATCAATTGCATCAGACAGTTTCGTAACCATGAAGTCATAATAAAATTAATCTAGATATATATAAATGTAAAGAGTTTTATTATATGAAATATAATATTCTAAGAACGACCTTTGCACGCCACTTCTTAACCACATAGATCATTTGTTCCACCGTGTAATTGTAACTAAATGCGATGAGAGGACATGTGATTGGATTTTGTTATATAAATACATATTATTATATTCTAGTCATAATTCGTGTGAGCAAGGAGGAAAATTGTGATCTTCGTGGCACAGGTACATAATAGTGAACGCGACGCTTGTGGGTTCGACACCCACCTATCCTTCTTATGGTGACCAGACAAACGCGACGTTGAGTTTCATTACCCAACACCTCCAAAATTTGGCTGAAAGTGTGAAATAGAATTGGAAAGCTCTCAGGTCAGGTATTTTTTTTTTAATTTCATCCCGCTTATTACAAGTTATTGTTGTTAACATCTCTGTAGGGTATATGGTGTAGTGGTCAGAGATTTAAGCTTAAATTCTCCAACTTCAAATTGTATTTCCTGTTGAAATACAATCCAAAAATTGGTACTGAACCCTCAGTATGCGGGTCCCACTCGCATTTGACCGGTGTTTTTAACTTCGAATCAACACAGGATTAAAGGATAAATTAAAAAGATAACGAAGGATTTGGAGCAAGGTACATCTAATAATAAAAATAATTTATCAGCATTCATTTAAAAATATTCATTTAGTGAGATTTTTTATTAACCATGTACTAATAAAAAAAAGAAAGCTATGACACGATTTATATATACATACCTATTTATATGAATTAAATTATTTTAATTAACAATTTTATTAAGGCCGTCGTGGCGCAGTGGCACAAGGGTGTCGGCCGTAAACTCGACGAAGTGAAATATTTCTTTACATTTTTCTTGACTCTAAGCAAAGCGCAGCGTTGAGCTCTGCCACTCAATACGCAATGTCTCCAGAATTCGGCAGAAAGTGGCGAACGGAGTGTCTTAACACCGAGGTACCCTCTGCCTACCCTGCTGTGTGCAGGACAGCATGAAGCTGAAAAACAAAAAAAAAAAAACTAATCATAATTTTAAGATGGCAGCAAAAAAAGTTACTAAACCTGATTATTTATTTCTTGTGTACCACAAAATATCGTTATTTTGGACGGAGAAATAATGATTCTCTATTTATTCTCTTTTCGCCGAATTTTCGAGACATTACGTGTTGAGTGAAAAAAACTAGACTCCGCATTTTGTCTACAAAACAGTAATCCCGAAACAATTTTTATCACAAGTAGAGTGGTTTGTATAGAAACAATTAAGGTGATGTATCTTTTTAGCTTCACGCTGTATCCCGCGCATAGCAGGCTCCGTTCCCTACTTCCCACCATGTTTTATAGGCATTGCGTGACGGGATTCATTACTACGGCGCTCAACATCCTCCACCTTAAAGGCCGGCAACGCACCTGTAGCTCCTCTGGTGTTGCATGGGGTTGTGGGCGGCGGTGATCACTTACCATCAGGTGACCCGAACGCTCGTTTGCCTTGTCCTCTCCCATAGAAAAAAAATACTAGAGTGAGGAAATGGAAATAATAAATATTTAATTTTTTCGCGTGGGAATTGATCCCGCAGCCTATTGCGTTTACAGTCGCACGCTTGTGCCACTGCGCTACAACTGGCCTCATGTAATATGGCTTCGTAATATGACGTAGGTAATAATTTTTCCCGTTTTTAGCACGTTCAAACAAACAAATTGTTTGATTTATAAATTAGTATAGATAGTGTAAATGTAGATGCATGCATCAACAAATAATGTTAGTACATTTACATGAAAAACGACTTATTTACCTAATTATATGTATTATTATTATAATAATAATTAATATAATAATTAACCAGTAATGATAAACTGAATAATTATATATTAATCGTTATTTTGTATGTTATATTTATATATAAAAACAATATATAAAATAAATTATAATAAAAAGTGCGGGGGGTGCGGCCTAGTGCGCATTGGATTCGAGCACGAAGGGTTCCATATTATCATCTATAAAAAGGGTAAAAAAATCAGGTTAGTTGTATGGGAGCTCTCTCAAATATTTCCATTACTCTGGTATGAGATTTATGAGATACAGCATGGTTAAAGACGGATGGACAGCGCAATCTTAGTTACAGTTTTTTATTTAGTATTTAACCCTAAAATCTGTAAGCGAAATAATAAATTTGAAATATTCTAATTAAAAAAGTTCTATATACTATAATTTTATTATAATTTTGCCATAAATTTTGATAAAAATAAACAGAAAACAAAAAGTTTAAATTAAAAAACACTTAATCGAGATCGTATACCGGTCTATTCTTGCGCGGTCGGATAAAACACGATTAACATATAAAAATTGCGTATATACTACGTGATATCCTTGTAACCGACTATTATTCTTTGGGTAAACTAAGCCTTAGTCGATCTGTGTTCTTGCTAACAACTGGACATTGGCAGGTGAATATTTTTATATATATAATAATTTAATATACCAATAGCTTAAAGTGAAAAATCTGCTACATTAGGTGTTTATTTTAACATTTTTAAGAGTGAAATTGTATTACAAAATTGGAATTTATTTTGAGCTTAGATAGAAAATATAAATATTTTTTTGAAATTGTAATAAACATCCTATTCATTTTATAAAATTTATTTTAGAGTCTGTTGATAATTATACACTCTTAGCTGACGATATTATGTCAATAGATAATTAAAAATTAAAGAAATTTAATTCTAAGTGTTTTGGTTGCCTTGACATTTTTTTTTTCAAAAAAAAAATCTATAAAATTCATACTGTTTTCAATATAAGTACCGCCAAAATTTTTTGTATTTATTTATTTAAAAACGTGTCCGAGAAAATATAATAAGAAATAAATTTAAAGAAATGTTTCTCTCTTCTAAGAAATAATTCTCATTTTCAACTTTAATAATGTATTTGTTTGCTTCTATTGCCAACTAACTGACCCTGTGAGGTTTTACGTCTTTGAACTATATAAATATTTATTTAGGGAAATATATTAATTATTTAATATTTTAACCATAGTTATCTTTATGCATCGTCATTTACATCGTAATTTAAATCTTTTGTAATTTTTATTACACATTTCTTACAAAGTTTGTAACATTCAATTGAAAAATATTTAATAATTTATTTTCTCTCTAGATTAAAAGGAGATAGGCGCGCACCATAAATATGGTGTTTCCAACTTAAATCCTGATCACATAAAAAATCCCCCATAAAAAGTCGCCTATATGTTGCTCTTCAACCCGCACAGTCTTTGAGTGAAAGCTTCACGAAAATTGTCGTATCTGTTTCATAAATAAGCCAATTATTTAGCTTAGCAAGCAGCTGTTATCAATGTTATGTTATTTATTTAAAATAAATGATACATAAAAAAATAGGTGCCGTGTGATTTTATAAATAAAATAACAGCATAAGTTAATTCTATAAAAATATTTTAAAGTTAAATAAAGTATAATAAATAATTGTAAAAATGAAGCCACGTCTGTCGCAGAGGGTTAAAGTGGTGAAAGTGATGGTTAAAGAGTGCGGTATGAAATACACATAATCTGCGCATGATTCGATACGGTGCTCATAAATTATCATTTAATTAATGAAAACAATAATAATACGAGCCTAATACATTTAATTTTTTGTAATGAATCTTTATTTCTGTATTAAAATTAACAAAAGATGTAATTAATCACTTTGTTTTTACTATTTAGTTTCTCAAAAATGCTGTGATTTCCTGTTCAAAAACATTGAACTCGACACGGTCCGTATATTTGTATGCAAATGTCCTGTAATAACTTTGATACTAGAAAACGCTCATACGATTTCGTCTCACAATAGAACTTTTAATTGTTAATTTTAATTTGAATGAAGAATATTCGGAAATAGTTAAATATTTTTAATATAAGGATGTAATTTTCAAATTAGATTTTATAATTCTTTTCCACTTTATAAATTCGCTTCACGCTTCTCAACTTTTTTTTAAATGTACGCGTACTGAAGACAGGCAAAAAATAAATAACAACAATAGCAAGGGCATCAAATGAGTGTAAGGACATTTAAATTTAGTTAGATAAATATCTAACAATGTTTTTATAGGACATATTGTATAAGGAAAATATGATTTTTCTTTGGTTTAGTTTACACAAAGTGTCTCTATTTACGATTTTATTTAGCTTCATGCTTTTTCCAATGCGGAGCAGCGTAGCCATATTAAATTTAGTGTTAAAACACTCTGTCCCGCTCAAATTTCGAGACATTGCGTGTTAAGTGACAGAGCTAAATGACGCGCTTTATATTGATAAAAAATGAAATGAATGCTAGAAAATCAAGTAATTAGTTTCCCTAAGTGGGAATAGAACCCAAACCCGTTGCGGGAATAATCAGAGCTTGAATCACATATTTAACAAAAAACAAACAACAGACAGACACTAGTCTCAATTTATCAATTTATTTAACCGCAGTGAATTGATGAAAAGTACCTCAAGCGAGGATTGAATCTACATCCATCGCAACATTCCTCTACTATTCCACTATGAATTTAATTTTTTTTTTGCTGGTTCAATTTTAAAATTTAATTTAAAATTAACAATGAATGTTCTATTCCAAGAGTTTGTGAGACTAAATGCAATAAATAACATTTGCCGTCAAATTTATTATAAGACATTTGCATATAAATTTACCGTGTTTTTTCAATGTTTTTTTGGACATCAGGAAAAACTGCATTCTTTATTAACTAGTTGTTTTGATTTTAAAAACAGGTAAATCAGTCCACCTTTTTTAAAACTAAAAGCACCGACGATTGAAAAATATTTTATCTAATTTTCGAGATATTGTGACTGGCGCCACTCAACGTCGCGTTTATTTCTGTCTATGGCCATGAAAATAATTTAAATATCATAATTTCTTCGAGTGAGAATCGAACCCCCAAATATTAACTCAATTGCAGATGCTAATACATGGTGCAACGGAAGCTAAAGATATATAAATCAGGACAATTGAAGAATATAAAACTTTTTAAGCATTAGATATTTAAAATAATTAAATATAGTTAATGTTTACAATAAAATTAATTAATTGAACTCTGACGTCATTCTGCGTCACGTTAATACACTTGTTTACATATGTATAATTGTTTTTGTAGCAATTTACTAATTTAATACTCTATTATTGTTCTAGCGTGGCGGCGCGGCGTATATTATTTCGTTTTATCGTTCCATCTAAAACTAGTTATTTCTGATATATGTATGTATGTAGCTTTAATTATATAGTTTGAGAACAGGTTTTTTTACGCTTTATAGTTGGACTTTATTAACTTCTGAACAAAAAATCCGACGCCCACGCGGTGCAAAGGCATAAGAATGTGACTATAAACGCAACGGCTATAGGTTAAACTCTAAGAAATATTTAATATTTTCATTTTTTCGCTCTGGTATCGAGGCACTACATTAATTTTAACAACATTTTAAACTGTTGGATTCGTTTTCTTTTGAGATTTTCAACTTGAACGGCGAATTCCTGGGATAAAAAATTTTTAGGGTTCTGTATTTTGCAATGAAAAAAGGAACCATTATAACATTATTCTGTTGTCCGTCTGTCAGTCTGTCAATTCCCTTTATGTCAGAAATGCTTAAAGAGATGGGGCTTAAATTAAATCCATATACACAAACCTACGACCCCATAAATTCCGGATAAAAATGATTTATGTATTTATTAAAAAAAAAGATATGTCCGGTTTTAACGCAAAAATGCGTATTTCGACACTGTAAAGGGAATCAATATTGATAGGGTATTTCTGGTATACGGTATACCTAGAACTATGAAATTTGACGACCAGCATCTACAGATAGCATCAGTTTAGGAAAAAATCTGAAAACTATACATTTATGTTTAAATCTAAAAGTATTTCGACACTATAAAGTGAATCAAAATTAGTAGGGTACTTCCGAATAACCTAAAATTATGAAATTTGGCAGCTAGCATCTACAGGTCAGGAAGAAATCTGAAAACTTAAATATTTATAAATTTAACTAAAATAGCCATAAAAGTGGGACAGAATTTGGCATTATATTCACGTGAGGTATCAGATCGAAGAGCTTTTTGTCCAAGCTAGTCATGAATTTTAGAAAAAGCTCGATACCTCCAACTTGTGTACGGAACCCTCGGTTGGCAAGCGCGCCTCGCACTTGTCTGGCTTTTTATTATAGCAGTATAACTAGGTTAAAAGGTCTGTACAAGGATTTCTACAAATTAATTTGTAGTAATCTTGATGTCTTTATTATAATTGTTTAAAAGAACTGAGTGTCAAAGGTAAAAATGTAATTGCACTAATTATACACAGTCACAAAGAACAAAAACTATTTGCTGTACAAATGTATATTCTATACATATGATTATTGTAATATTGAAAGTAAATTTAATTCAAAGTTTTATTTGAATATAAACCAATAGTTTTTTTTACTTTTAGTGCTTTAGAGAAATAACTACTAATATTATTTATTTTTTTATACATATATTTTTTCAGTAGCTTACAATAGTTGCTTAAGAGGGGGTCATTATCTTACTCATATTGTTATGTAGATACTACAACAGACCACAACGTATGTAAAAATAAAAATATAATTTATCTATAACATGATATTATATATGTATTTATTTTTTAAAGGAAGCGGTGATCCCATTTTAAAATTATATATATATATATATATATATATATATATATATATATATATATATATATAGTAACGGGAACATTCTGTATTTTTCTCTAGTACTATTTTCGCTGAAATATATTAGTAAGCTTGACTTTAGAAATGCTTTTATTGCTGCTGCTGAAAATGCTGATTATTTATTAGTTCTTCAATATAATTTTTTTATATAATTAATTTTCTAAGGATCACTATATTATTGACTTTTCGTCCAACTTAGAGAATATTCAGTCATAATTATGGTGTTAATTGTAAATTTATTATTATAAATATTTTTATGACTACAGATCTAGCAAAATGGAAACCATACCGCATCACGATCTTCTCCAAATGACAGGAGAAGAAGTAAATCACATCCGAAAGCTTTACAATTTCGGCGATATACAGAGATTACGTGAAAGTTTAGACTCTATAGAAGAGTGGTGCAAAAAACAGGACCATCTCGTGTCGGCTTTACCGTATTTGAGTAAGTTATTTTAATTGGTAATATTTTTAGTAGAATTTCGTTTTGCAATAGCAAGAAAAAATTCTTTCCTCTGAGTGGGAATCAAACCCATAACGACCGTATTTATAGTTATTGCACACAAAACTAACAATTCTTTAGTAAAATGAAAGTACGAGACTCTCTCATCTCCTCATTTGGTCGTTTTTGAGATTGAGATCTATAAGGGGAGAGCTTAGTGAGTAGACATTTCTTTCTTCATTCAAATTCAAGACTTTATGAATTGAGTGGAAAGAAGATATTTTAAATAGAGAATGACGAAGGTGAAGTTAATTCCCAGTTAAGAAAATATATTTTAAATAAATGTATTATCTTGATTGGGAATCGATTTCGCATTCGTCATATTTGCTAAGTGCACCTCGATGGCATCGCATTGAATATTTAAATAAAAAATCAGCTTCACGCTGTATCCCGCACACAACAGGATAGGCAGAGGGAACCTAGTGTTAAGGCACTCCGTTCCACACTTTGAATATTTTATTATTATAATTGTGAAATATCTATTTCAGGTCGCAGACTATTAGAAAGCCTCTTCATTTTAAGCCAAGGTTCCGTGGAAGCAACAAAAATTAAAATCGACAAAATTCTCACAATGAGAGGAATGCTTCCTGAAATATGTCTAAATAAAAGTTTTGAAGAATTTGAAAATTTTTCAGATAGTATGTAAGTACATTGTTTGATCAACATATTGTTTTTTCTTTATATTCCGGTAATATAGACATACTAGTACAAATATATAGAAATATTGACCTGTGTAGGTCTGCCTACACCTGGGGAAAGTATTATACAGTTTAGTGAAAGCGTAATTTTGTAATATAACGGTTATTAAAATTTCACGTTGACATATATAATTTTGTCGTTTAAGTCTCGCGTCTTCTGTGATGATAGATATTTGTAATGTATGAATGGTTTGTGGAAACATAAAAGGCCTGTGTACAATTGTAGGCCGTCGTGGTGCAGCGGCAAAAAGGTATGACTGTAAACGCGACGGTACTGGGTTCGATCTCGATTCGATCAGCTTATATTTCCATTTCTTCGCTCTGGTTTCGAGATAAAGCGCGCCATTGAGTGGCGCTTCTCAAAGTGAAATGCCTCCAAAATTCGGCAGAAACTGGGGAACAGAGTATCTTAACACTAAGTTCCCTCTGCCTGCTGTGTGCGGGATATAGCGTGAAGCTGATTTTATTTTGATATAATAATGTTTAATAAAGGCAAGCTCCCACGAATATAATATAGCAAATTTACACCAAAAAAATATAACAAAATTATAAGTTATTTATGTTAATATATGTGAATAAATTTAGCATTTCTTATATGTTCGTTAGTGATTATAGCTTATTAGGATTCCGGGGTCACTGGCAGTGCAGGTCTGGCAATGTATAATGTTATTTCTATTATTAACAAGAAAGTATAATAAAATGAGCTTTATAATATAAAAAGACGGCTTGGATCTTAATTTTTATATATATATACCGTTTAATTATAAATAATCTTAGTTATCTTAATTTCTAAATAGTATCTGTAGCTCCAAAACGATTTCTCGTCTAACCATTTGTTCCACATTAATATGACAGTAGTTTAAGCTTTTATTTCTTACATTAAACTGTTGGATGTGCCAAATTGTGCCCGAAATGCATTACAATTATCTTTTCAAAGCGCTCCGGCGTATGGAGACACTCGTAACTTCCACGTGATAACTACTTTAGGTATAAAATTTTACTGTTTTCGCCCCATTCTCTAGTGCACTAGACGATAACCGTATTACACACATTATTTGAATATATTTTGACATATTCTCCTTTCTCAATATATATATATATAGTTAAGTGGTCAAAATAATTGTTTTAGGGCTTACTATTTAAAAGATTCCTACTGACTGTTTGTTCGTGGCGTTAAAAATATTAGTCTTGGATTTGATACTACTCGAATATTTTCATAGATATTTTTTTACTTGTCCACGGCCTTTTATATGCGGCGTCGAGCGCTTTTACCAATTAAGTGCGTGTATTGTGTCTTAAATACCATGACAATTCCACAATAAAGCTGAACTCAATGCAGGAGAATTAGCATTATAATAGGAAAAAGGCATTATAATAGCATAAGTATAGGATAAAAAAGAAAAATATGGCATATTTATATTATGTCTTACTTTCTTTTGTGGTGCTTTTCCTGATTTTAAACTCTAAGATGTATTAGTTATTTAAATATACTGTGTTATACTAAGCGCCTTTAATATTTTTAAAGCAATAGTATTTCTAACGTAACGTGTACGTGCCCTTCTCCAGTCTACAATCATTTATTTAGATGAGTCCCTTGTGAGAGAGAGAAAAATATAAAAATTAATTATAAATGTCAACATATACCTTATTATGTCTGTTTACATGTGTAAACAGACATAATAAGATATTATTATGAAAAAAAATAAATATTAACTAATATACCTTACTTCTAGTTTAGTCTTTAATCCTTATTATTATTTTTAGCCCTTATTATAAAATTATTAATTTTACAGAATATTTGTGCCCTTACCAAAATTATGTCCGAAAGATTATTCTAGAATCTTCGTCACGCAAATAGTACCTGGGCAGTTAGATAATTTCAATATACTATCATATATGAGATACTGCTTTTTGGTAAGTAAGTACATGTACAATGTAATGTATTTTTTTATATGTATTCACTGCATTAATTTTTATATATTACTATTCTCTATCCCTCTTAGTGGAATAAATCAATTTTCAGTTTATTTTCTTTGCTCAGGAAGGACAAAGCATAGCGTAGAGTTCTGAGACTTAACAGGGAATTTATTAAATTCGAGATAAAAGTGGTAAATAGTGTCTTGATAACAGATTCCCTCTGCCTATCCCGCTAAGCGTAAAGCGTAATATTTTGATTATCTTTGCCTGATACTATTCTGGCACAGCTGAAAAGAGTCTTAGAGGAGGGTAGTGGATTCGATTTTTATTTAAGGGAAGGATTATTTTAAAATATTTTTGATTCTACAAGTCCGTTTTAGCTAAGCCACCCAATATATAAGTTATCTAAAAAGTTATTTTATTCTTTTTAAATTTTAACTATTTAACATAATCTTAATTTTTTTTAAGGTTGGAGAATATAGATTGTTCCATGACTATACGGGCTCAGATCATTTTTTAATAGATCTCAAAAATGTAAACATAAGTCTCGTCACCAAACTCAATCCAGTTGTATTGAAAAAGGGAGAAATATTGTGCACAGTAAGTTTTATAGGGAAATTACAGAAGTATTTAATTAACATAGTATTTAACAAAGTCACCGAACTTGTCACCGAAACAGGTTTAGATTTTTAATACTACGTATTGAAGTTTTTTTGTGATTTTCACTAATAAACAGGAAGTTGCGACATTGAGTTGTGCCACTCAACACGCAATGCCTCCAATATTCGATAGAAAGTGGGGAATAGTGTCGTAACACGAGATTCCCTCTGCTAATATTGTCATCTCTACTAACATTGTCGTTTGTGCCTTGTCTGTCAGTCACTCAGAAGAGTCTTATACAAGTATTATAAAATATTTACAATAGTATATTAAATAAATATTACACAATGAATATGTACGAGTATATCACAGAATTCGAATTTCAGGAAAATTGAAAAGTTTAAAGTTGTTTTTAGCTTCACGCTGTATCTTGCTTGCAGAGGGAACCTTCCCAGGTTCCCACCTAGCGCTAAGAGACATTTAAAAGCCACTTCCACTTTTCTCAGGTTCCCTCTCCATACCCTGGCATGTATGGGCTTCCGTGTTACGCGAAAAAATCTAGGTCTCTTTTACTTGCATACATATAGAAATATATATATTAATATTTTTTTTTCAGGAAGCTTTCGGTACTAAAATAAAAGGCATACACATAATTAACGCACCATCGTTCGTCGATAAAATTGTATTTTTAATTAAACAAGGTCTCAGTCAGAAAGTAGCAAGTAGACTCCATGTGCACAACTCCTATGAAGATTTATATAAGGAGATACCTAAGGAATGTCTCCCGAAGGACTATGGTGGGGATGTACCAAGTTGTGAAAAATTAGCTAGTAAGCAG
>JBAIZZ010000023.1:230517-275050 GCA_037355905.1 Heliconius aoede
AAACGTAAAAATATTTGACAGATAACACATGGCCTAAAATATCGATTGTTTGTCCGGTTTTGAGTCCATTACAAAATAGATATCAGGCCTCATAAAATTTGATTAGAAACTTATTCGGGATCGTTATCAATTTATGAAGGGCACTGAGCACCCTGAGATATCATTATTTACGACCTGCCTTTTAACCTCCCACAATTTACGCGTTCTGGTTTCGTGGCTATTATTTTTCCGGCGGACCGAAAGGAAGGGTGAGGCATTCATTAAATTGAACTTATGGATGGCGTCATAAGTGAGGAATGGTTGTAGGTTCGATATCTAGTTGAAGATTTTTTTCTTTATTGGTTTCTAAATTGCGCGGTGTTGGACTCCGAGACCTATCTAATGTAATATGAAAGTAATATATATCTTATGTACGTGTATAGTAAATTAATGAATAGTTCATACAATTTTAAAGCTTTGGGAAGTTGTAAAAATATTTAAAACGTCAATATACCCAATTAAGATTAATTTAAAAATTACTTGTACATTATATTTTATTGTTCCAAAGATATACATCTTTCACAAAGGTTCCGTTTTCGGAACTCTATTAGTAGGACTTCGCTGTCCGTCCGTCTGTCATCACGCTGTATCTCATGGACGGTAATATACAGATGATATTATCACACATAATGTATATCTGGTGCCACTTCATCAATAAATACTAAATACAAGATAAAATAAATATTAAGCAAACAAATTTTGTCGAGGCAAAATGTGGCGTTGAGTTCTGCCACTCAACACGCAATGCTTCCAGAATTCGGCAGGAAGTGGGGAACGGAGGGTCTTAACACTAGGTTCCCTCTGCCTATCGTGCTGTGTGCGGGATATAGCGGGAAGCTGCATATTATTTAATATCTTATAAGTATCTTAGAGAATAAAATCTACTGTCGAGTTCCCGTGGGGTTCTCGTTTGAGTAATCTACGCTATTGAATTCATTACTTACTACAATAGTGTGATTACTACAATGGGCGTCGAACAATCTATTGTGTTACGATTACAGTTATATAGATAGATATTTCTATGGAGAGGCTGTACATGTATCAAGCCTTATCTCAAATCATATTTCGGCATTAATTTTGAATGAATTTTAAATTAATATTAATTTATTTACGAGTATATAAAAAGATTTTTTAAAAAGACTTTTGTTTTATACATAATATTTTTTTCCAGATTTCTTAGATTTTTATTTTGTTTTTGGATCTGTGTACACTACCTAGATTGTGATATTTTATTAGAAAACTAAGTGTGTGTAGAGTTTTTATTTATATATTTAAGATTTAATCATAGATTTTTTTTTACAAATAGAAGCGTGTTGCACTGACAAACAAAATAACTTCATTTTATAATGTTTCCTTTTAATTAGTTACCTCTTTCAAAATGAAACTTACTAATAACAATGGATACGTCTGCAATATACAAATATATACGCTTTTCTAAACTAACTTAAACTTAACTTAGCTTCACGCTTTTTCTCTAGCATGGTAGTCTGTAGAGATAACGCAACGTCTTCATACTTTTTACCTAATATCTTATCTATCTTCTCTAAACTAAATATCTCAAATCGTTAAATTTCAATAGCGCTAAGTTATAATTAAAGTAAAATTTAATTTTTAAGCGTTAATTGCATTTGAATATCCGAAAAATCTCTTCAAATTTCCATCTTTTGAAATGAAATAGACAAATTAATGTACAAAAGATAAATTTATTGCTCACAGTAGACAGAGTTTACGGCACAACTATTTTGTCCACGTTTTACTGAAAAAGTAGAAGCTGTTCATTTCTATTTAGTGAGTACTGACGAGATTTTATTTATACATAGTTAATAGCAAAAAGAATGTAGTTTTCGTTGTTTATTTCATTTCCCTACTCGAGGAAATGACATATTAATATAAAATTTATATTTTCATTGTGGTGTTGAAGTAAAGCGTGGCGTTGAGTTCCGCTACTTAAGACGTAATGCCACTATAATTTAGCGTTAAGTTCTCTCTGCCTACCCTGATATTTGCGGGATACAGCATAAAATTACACACGATTACATTATAATATGCATATATAATACTATGTTCCAACCCTACTTATCTACTTAAATGATTTTGGTCACTATCTGAACCTTATTTGCCGTCATTTTCCCAAGAGAATAAGTAGAGTGGAAAAAATATACGCGATAGAATCGATACAGGCTGGTGCCGCCTCCAGGGGATTACTTACAATAATATTTTATTTGTGAAATTCAGATGTAACACGAGTACGTTATGTTTATTATTTACAAAAATTGGAGCTTGTTTATCTTATTTATTACGAATGTTTCTTAATTCAGTGTTTCAGGTTTTCGTTACTTATTTCATTTTATTTTTCTTTCATAAAAATTTATATAAAATCCACATGTTTAAAGTGCTTTATATGAAGATATATATATATTTTTTTAATTTAATATATCATTAGAAACATTATGTTCAAAATTCACATGGATAGTTTTTGCTAAAATTTTATCCTTTGCCTTGGTTTGCTTTCAGTATACGGTACTGGACTCCAGTATAGGGTGGAAGGCAGGTTATATATATAAAGCATAATTAACAAAATCCTTCATGCAGTAACGTATCATTAATTATATGTTAGAAAAGTGGCGTTCTACCTTTCAAAGCTCAGCGTCTAGAAAATTACGTGGAAAGCGCAAGAGGCTTAATCAGTAAACAAACGTGTATTGAGCATGTTAGTCATGAAAAAATATAAAATATTTAATTATTCCTTTATTTATATTAATTTTTAATTATCTCTAGCTTAAAACCATTAAAAATAGCTTCATGCTGTATCCCGAACACAGCAAAGGGAATTTGTGTAAAGATACTTCGTTCCCCATTTTCCGCCGTATTCTGGAGGCATTTTAAGTGGCGGATATTAACGCCGCCCTTTGCTTCGATACCAGAGCGACGAAATGAAAATATAAGTATATTTAAATTTTATCTGGGTAGTCAGAAAGAACGGAACGCAAAACGATACGGTCTCTGCATACCTCGTTCGCCTCGTCCACTGTCATCAAACTTTTCATGCATACCCTCCGGGGGGTCCTCATGTTTTTTACATGACTTTCCTCCAGGATCTTAGATACTATGTTTTCGAAGGTCGTCCGAGGTCCGAGGAGGAATATCTTACCATTTACATTGATCTTGCATTCCGTCCTCTCTCTCTTCCGTCTCATTTCTTTCAAAAACCTTTCGTCGTAAATATTTCACTTCCTCAAGATTGTTACTACTTTTAAAACCATTAACAAATACGTTGTGCTTGTATTGCATTTTCTTTGAGCTCTTTCTATATATACTTAATTTTATATTATAATAACTTTGTATTTAATTCGTTATTATAGAAAATAGCTAATATAAGCAAATCGAAATTTTACATAGAAAATTTTGAGGCTCGATAAAAATAACAAGCCAAGCCTTATATAGTATAATCTCCTACCTCTTACTAAAGTAGAGCCTGTTACATTTCATATTCATGTATATGGAAACCACACAAAGTAAGTATTTTAAAGTGCTCTCCTACATGTGTCAGTCGCTGAGATGAAACTTCATAATTTAATGTTGTTCCAGAGGTTTTCAAAGTTCGTATAATTTGTTCGCGGCAAACTTTGTTTTTTAACTTCTCATCAAAAGTTTATCATTCAAAAATTCTAAAATTGAAAGGAGAGGTACGTTTTGGGCAAAATTTATTTTTAAGTCTTTGAAGTTGTTAATCCTGGGATTACGTTTACTTTTACATCACTTTTCTTAGTATTTGTTGCATATATACCAATATGAACTACAAGCTTTCATATTTTAATCAGAATTCAGCGCTAGTGTTGCTATTTCCTTACCTGCAAATTCCAACCCAACAGGGTTGCATCAAGATGAAAATCAAACTTTCATATAATTTGTAACCTACTTACTGTCTGTGGTTTCACATTTGTACAGAGTTTCTACTTAGTTTGTTATATCTCAACTTTGCCTACCCCCACTATGGAAAGAAATACATTGGCTCGGTGTAATTTCAACTTTTGCCCACTTATGATAAACTATCCTGGCACAGTGGCACAAGGGTCTCACGGTATACGCGACGGTATGGTGTTTTGAGTTCGATTCCCACTCGGGGTCCCACTAACTATCCAAAAGGCGGCGTTGAACTTCGCCATTCAACACGCAATGTGCCCAGAATCTCTAATGAAAATTAGGAAGCGGAAATGTTTTAATTCAAGCGGATATCATGCACATCCGTACAGGAAGTCGGACTTCGGGTCAGTGACAGTCTGTAACAGATTCGCATGATATCATCCGCTGTATAATATGTCTGTACTTTAATATGATGTGATTTATAAATATAAACAAATAATTTATGATCATAATAATAATATACGTAATTTATCCCCCGCCTCTCGCAGATTCGTTTATTGGCCGGCAGAGTGGGGTGCAAGAGCTATATGCTCGAAAGGGTGGAAGTACTTCACCGTACTTCACGTAATAGCGGGCCAACCCGCTCACGAGCTCCTCGTGATGGTGAAGCCGGTTCATACTTCTCTACATCCTTAGCTGACCACGGCTATGTTGCGCCCGAGGCACTACGCCGCTTTGTGGGGGCCCATCTAGTGGGAGTCACCGTACACCAACTATTCGATTTGAGACTATTGTAAAGGCCGACGTTGGATAGTCTTACTCAATAGCCCATACTGTTTTACTTCCGTCCCACCACAAACTCTCGTCATCCACCTTCGTCACAAGTGGGTATGAAATACCATTCCAGAAAAAATATTATTTTCATTTCCCCGCTCTGGCAAAAGAAATTGATGTTGACAATTAATCTATTTAAATTAAATAATTTATTTTATTTTGCTGCAATTTATACATTTATAAAAAATACTAACAAATGTGGCGATGGGATGCGTTATCGTCATATTTATAGTCAGACTAGTGTTATAGACGGCCACAATATAACAACTTGAATTCTTAAAAGATTTTTATTGTTACTCTTAAACGTAATAAAGACGTTTTACAGTGTTCAATGGGTTTTTATATGAAAAAATTATCCTGTGTTGCCAGGTTTATAGCCTTTCTTGAGCTATAAAAGACTGTAGATGAAAATAATAAGCGGCATCGTGGGATAAAATCTAAATTTATATGAAAATGTTGGACTCAATAACCGATTGTACCTAACATTCGAAAATTTTTTATTTTACTTTAATATATTGTCATAATAATTTCAAGCGTTATTATATATAAAATAAAATTGGCTATATATTTCTCAATTTTTTATTATATTTGTAAATTATATATATATATATATATATGTATATGTATTATGATGAAATGGAAATTTGTTTATATATAAAACCACTGTATATTATTTCATAAATTTATTTATTTTTTTAATAAAATGATATTTTTACAAAGATAGTATTCACATGAAATTTGTTGGGTCTATAATAATATAATTAATATTAACAGTTGACAATCAGTTAGAGATAAAACTTGTCATGACATATAAGAAATACCCTAAACCTTATGAAGTATATATAATATGTACAATAATTTACATTTCAATAATTACATACAATATTTTGAAAATAAATTCGACAGGTACAGATATAGTTCTTGTTAAATGATAATATTTTAGATTGTATTTGGATCACAGCCAGTAAATCAATCAAAATTATAAAGTGAAATAGTAGAAAACGTCATTTTATATGCAATACGAAATATATTCTTAAGTATTGACATGTTCAAGCATTTCAGGTAGAGCGTTGTACGCTACCATATTGCCTAAGGAACTCTTTGGTTCTTTTTTTGTCACTATAGCAACAATTTCCTCCTCTGGAGGTGGAGCTGGAAATTCTGTATTAGAATCAATCGCTAATGATATATCATCTACACTTAAAACTACTTCCCTATTGTCAATCTCAACTCTATTTCGTTCTACCGTAGAGCTATCCTCCATAATACTGTACAAGTTCTCAGATTTACCTTTATACATTTGTCAGGAGGTCATGTAATATGCTTCACTAATATTGACTTCATCATTGACAATATTACTCTTCTGCGACCACTCTTTCTGTTGATGTTTTATCCTATAAATGATTTCGTCGTGGATCACACCAAAGCACATGGCAGTCAACGCTAAGCCTGTCAACGTATAAGCTGAACAGAACCACAAAACTGTTGAGTTTATGGTATAATATCTAACACCATTGATCGTAGTATAACTCGTGCCAGGAATAATATTACCAAAGCCAATCGTACTTAAAGCCATAAAACAAAAATAAAATCCGTCCACAATACTCATATCATCTATATTGAGTAATACAATAGCTCCGAATGTTATATAAATGAATATTGCTGCGAGACAGAGTAGAACTGGAGCCAGTATGCTTAAGCCATGCATTGATACCTTCGAATCAGTATCTGGCCAGCTGATGATATCGTCTTTTGCTGTACTGGTCGTAGGTCTTTCTGATATTGAGGAATCCTTTTGACTATCAGTTTTCAATACGTAGCATTCCTCTGTAGGCGTTTTACTAGTGTTTTGACTGTTTAGGATTTCCTCTTGTTGTCTTCTCAGTTTCATTCTTCTTTCTTTTTCCGCCATTCGCCTTTCGTCGTAACAGCAATAGCCGCAGTTGGAACAGAGGCAGCAACACAACGCTCTGCTAAATACACTTCTCGCCATTTTTGATAATAGTGATCCAACACTAGAAAGATATACTAGTGTCAGTGGAATTCCAAAAAGAGCGTAAACAATAGTGACTCCCTTTCCCAATATTGTCCTCGGAGCGATATTTCCGTAACCTGTAAACAATGAAAATGTTTACTTAATTTTTGTTACGTATTGTAAGCTTCAGCTTAAAAAGACTTTATATATTTTGTTGGAGATTGGGTGAATTAACGTAACTGCATACTTTCTCAAAAAATCTACGTATACGCAATAATTGTATATTTTACCAAATAAAGATTCGAACTTACAAAAAATATTATATGGCATTTTAGTGTAAATTTTGTCCCAAAAACAAAAGTGCGAAATTACAAAAAAATAACATCAAAGAATTACATAACTTTTTTTTTTCAGCTTCACGCTGTATCCCGCACACGGCAGGGTAGGCAGAGGGAATCTCGTTGTTAAGACACTCCGTTCCCCACTTTCTGCCGAATTCTGGAGGCATTGCGTGTTGAGTAGCAGAACTCAAAGCCGCGCTTTTCCTCGACACCAGAGCGAAGAAAATGGAAATACAAACGTATATACTTCCTCGAGTGGGAATCGCAACCACAACCGTCGCGTTACAGTCACACCCTTGTGCCATTACGCCACGACGACCTCACATAACTTTAATCAGTCTTAAAATAGAAAAGATATATTTAAAATTCACTTTAAACTCACCGATTGTTGTCAGAACAGTTAAAGAGTAGAAGAATGCAAGCGCCAAATTCCACTCGTGCTCCTCGTAATGGTTGGTAATGTCGTTTCCGGTGAATTCGCCGAGCGCCATCTCTCTGTAACTGACGCCATACTGCGACGCCATCTCAGTCGTGACCCTTTGCATCAACTCATTTTGAAACTTTAAAATTTCCTGTGCAGCCAACCGCGTCCAATTCTCTCTATACAAAATATTCAACGATACTGTTATCTCCCATATATTTTCGACAGCTCGGCTCCTCGCTTCCCAAAAATAGTTTGCTGATAAAGTCAAATTGCCGTAATCGTAATCGTATTCGTCCTTTTTATTTGGATTTTCTTTGTGTGTTATTTTTTGTTTGTCTGGTAGTATCCTAGGTCGGACTGGTACCTCAGCTCCGCCTTCTATAGATAAAAATATGACTGAACCTAAAAAAGTGTATGCCAGTAAAACAGAAAATATAACGCTATTAGTTAGACATCCGATAATAAATTGTTTTCGTCTATATTTAGTTGTTTTAAAACACAGACAGCAAACAACTTTCTGTCTCGGAGTTTGTACTCTCTTTCTGCTATTAGATGCCATCGAATCCACATCCTGGCACTTGTCCAAAGGGATACCACCATTGAGAGCGGGCCTTGCCAACGTATACTGTTCGAAACGGTTGATTGCTTCTTTATCCAATACTACATGGTTGATATCCATTTTTGTCCTTTATTTGCCAACTTTGTTCTGGTGATGACATTATCTTTTATTTTTCATCTGAAACAATAAAATACATATTAATGTTGAACTTGTATTGAAAGTTTTCCCTAAATGGATGGTCATTTTTCAATGTCTCTTAGGGCGGACGAAAAATGAGCGACAAATGAAAAAAAATGTAGTGATTGATTATTGCTTACCTAAAATGCTGTACTTAGTAGGGGATATATTTCAATGAAATTGGTTTTTGCCATTATCTATTTATGTAAGTATAATATATTTATAACGAAAATTGTATATAATGCTTAAAGATATATTATATAACATGTTCAGTCAACACGTGATGAATTCAGAATTCGACGGATAATAGGATACGGAGTGTCTTAACACTAGTTTCCCTCTGGCTACCCTGCCGTGTGCGGGATACAGCGTGAAGCTGAAAAAAATATAATATTTACGTAAAATCTCGTTAGTAAGCCTTAATATATAACACCAGCCAAGAATATATTAGGTATCTACTATAAACCCGTTGTCCCATTTAATGTTAAATATCTTACAGTAATAATGTAAAAGAACACCTATGTTAACGGTTTCGACTCGCACTTGACTGATTGCATTGCATACATAAACAAAACGATTTATTTAAGATATTTTTCAAAATATGAAAATACATAATATTCTAATATATTTACTTTAAATTTGCTTTCTGAACACGTACAGTACGATTTCGAGGCGAGGCGAGGCGAGCGCCGGTAACGCGGTATGAATAAAAAAAAACATATTATTTTTTTATTATTATAGTGAATCTCATTTTCACACCTCACAAGTGAGGGCCGAGAAAATTGATACTTTGATGGATTTATTATATTTTTGCTCTCCCAAAGGAAACTGGTTTGCGTATCGCGGCCCAGTAACTTGTGTCCGATAGAAATATTAATATTGATGTCGATCGAGGCTGTCTTGGCGCAGGGGTGTTACGGTGTGGGTTCGATCCCTATTCGAGGGATTGAATTTTGACAATAAAGCAAAATGTTCCGCCACTCAACACGCAATGCCTCGAATAATTGGGAGCAGAGTGTCGTAACACTGGGAGCCGATTGATTTGACACTTATCAACGTACTTCATCTCACTTTTTCACTTTTTATAATATATGGATATTTATCTGTGTGTTTGTACACGCTTATCTCAGAAACGGCTCAATCGATAGTTTTTGGATATTTCTTTTTATTTATTACTTATTTTATTCCAATAGGTTCATGAATAGAAAACATTAATATGAAATATTTTGCTCAACAATTTATTGCTATATCGCCTAAAAACTATGTAAAACAGATATTTGAACATATTACATCTATAATTTGTATCTAATATATAAAACTGTTATACACTTGATCAGTTTATTAACTTGTCCACTCACTTTCCTGGACGTGAGCGTCTAAAGGATGACCCTCTTCAAATACATCGACAGTGAAAATAACATAATCTGAAATGAAATATCGACGCTTTTTCACAGAACAGCTTGTCACAGATAATAGAAAAAACGACATTAACTTTAAAATTTGAAAAGGTTTACACTAAAATAAAAATAAATACTTAATTTTAAGCTTACTTTATATATACAAATATATTATTTTGAATTTGTGATTTTAAATATTTCATTGCCTCGAAACGGAATCGAACCCACAACCTATCGCGTTTACAATCGCACACATGTACCACTCCACCGCGACTGACCTCAAAATGCTATACAGAAAAAGTGTTCAAATAATCCGTTCTCTTCTTTCTGCCCAAATTCGAAAAATTGCCTATATATTAGAAGGACTCAACGCCGCGATTTGTCTCTTCTGAACGGAGAGATGGTAATCATAACTTCCCCTGAGGACACACATACCGTCATATTTAACCCACATCCCATTGTGGCATAATGAATATATAAATAATTATTTAATAGGTTAAATTAAAATATTTTAATGGCCCCTGCGAAGTCTGAAGCTTGATCAAAAATGTAATAAAATTATATTATTAATATCTTGATAATTTTTATAAATTATTTCTCGCTGAAAAAAGATTATTTTATAAGAACAGAAAGATAACAATGTCGACGCCATTAAAGATTTAGACAAAAATTAATTCAGTAACGCTAACGTAAGTTATTGTAAGATCTTAACCCTTTCAGACCTCGCGTGCACAATTGAGGACATAAAAGTTTTGAGTCTTTTTACTACTAAATTTAAATTTTACGTAAATAAAAACTGTTGTCATCGCTTGCGAACATTCTAAATTATTAAAAATGAAACAACTAGCGGCATCTATTGATACGTGTGTGCACTTCTAAGCCATTTTCGGTCAGTTACCAGCGAAAATTTGAACTGAGTAGGTAAGTCATTTTTATTTTATTGAAATTTCAAGTTTTTCTGCTAGATATGTTTTGAAATAAATATAAATGGATAAGTTATACTATATAGGCAAAGAACAAAGTATTTTACATCAAAATTTTTAGTTATTTGTACAATAAATCGCGAATATTCGTTATGTCCACAAACGTGGACAGTAGGTATTGGTTAAACATTTTTTTCAAAATAGGTACTTTGCTGCTGTTAGTAAATAAAGTTATTTTCTGGTAATAAATGTTATAATTTATTATAAAATTTGCGTGGTAAAGTCTTAAATTGTGTTTATTACAGGTAAATTTATGATCAAATTATAATCATGTTTTCGAGGGATGCTTTGAGAGCTTTGGAAAAGGATAACCAGTCGGAATTTGAGCTATCTTCGGATGATGAGGATGTGGGAAATAATAATAATGTCCCATTTGCGAGACACGTTAGGTTGGGAGCCGATGTAGTAACTCAGAATCAAAGAGAGTACACCCCACTTGACCCCCCCTGACGAACAAGAAGACGAAAGTGAAGACGAAGAAAGGTCAGCTTTCAATTACGAGTCCGAGCCTGAGGCGCCAAGAGAGCCGGATATTGTGGAGGGCGAAGAGGAGCAAGTTACGCCGAATGCTGAACTTTTCGATTACCTTACGCCAAAACCGAACATAAAGTGGAGGCATAGACAAATAAATAACACAATACCAACGGATTTCTTGCTACCAATAGCTTTAGAACCCATCGTGCAAGATCCCATTTGTTATTATAATAGATATGTTCCTGTAGAGCTTTTTGAACAAATGGCCGAAATGACAAACTTATATGCAGTACAGTCAGGAAAAACCAGGTTTAAGCCTACGTCCAGCTATGAAATTGAAATTTTATTTGGTTTGCACATGGCAACGGGAGTTTTCAACTATCCAGTTTTGAAAATGTACTGGGAAAATCATATTAGCATTCCACTTTTCACTAACAATATGGCAAGAGATAGGTTCTTTGAACTTCGTAACAATCTCCATTTAGTAGATAATATGAAAAAGCCTACTAATTGCACTGACGTGTTTTATAAAGTAAGACCAATCTATAATGCGATCCGAAGCCGATGCTTAGAAATACCGCTAGAAAAAGAATTGTGTGTCGATGAACAAATAGTTCCTTTTACAGGGAAACATTCTGCTAAGCAGTACATCAAAGGAAAACCTTGTCCATGGGGAATCAAGCTTTTCTTTTTGTGTGGGAAAAATGGCCGTGCCTATGACTTTATTATTTATCAAAATTCTATTCCAGAATTAGACAGGTCACTGATAAAGAAAGTAGGCTTTGGAGCTGCGGTAGTATTACATCTAATGAAAAGAGTCGGTGACAGTAGAGGTCATGAGTTATATTGCGATAATTACTTCTCGTCTTATTACATGCTCCAAATTTTGAAACACAAAGGCATAATGGCTACCTGCACTGCGCGTGTCAATAGATTTACAAGGCCACCGTTGCTTAGTGACAAAGATATAAAAAAAGAAACCAAGGGGTTTTGCCGAAGAGATTTGTAGTACGGATGGAGATGTCACCATGGTGAAATGGCTTGATAACAAACCAGCCAACTTAGCTTCCAATTTCGTTGGTATAGGAGAAAAAGATATGGTGAAAAGATGGTCCAAAACAGAGAAGAGATTTATAGAAGTCGAGAGGCCTAAAATTGTAAAAAAGTACAATCACGCCATGGGAGGGGTAGATCTCCTTGATCAACTTATGAGTTATTATAGAACGTTTATAAAGTCAAAGAAGTGGCCTTTGCGTATGATATTCCACGCATCAGATTTGGCAGTTGTTCAAGCCTACCGCGAGTATGATATGGATTGTGACTTGCTTGGGATACCAAAAGCAAAACGGCTCGCACTTCTTCACTTTCGTCGACGCTTAGCTGAAAGTTTAGTTCTTCGAAACAAAATATCAGGTGCTAAAAGGGGTCGTCCAAGTAGTTTGAGCAGTCCTTTACCAGTAGTTGTTCCTAGAAGACCAGGAGAAGTACGTCCGTCAACTGAAATTGCTCGAGATGGTATTGG
Source organism: Heliconius aoede (assembly GCA_037355905.1). NCBI lineage: Eukaryota > Metazoa > Arthropoda > Insecta > Lepidoptera > Nymphalidae > Heliconius > Heliconius aoede. The sequence goes on from JBAIZZ010000023.1 coordinate 243,107, forward strand.
TCACTTTCCAGCTCATGACGATGGTTGTGGAACGCGCTGTAAGTTAACGGGGTGTAAAGGGAAATCCCGCATCAAATGCATAAAGTGCAAAGTGCACTTATGTCTGACTAAAGACAAAAATTGCTTCCTAAGTTTTCATACCTAAGTAACTAAAGTTCCTACTATTTTGTTGTCTTTTTAGAAGATTTTTTATGTTGTTTTATTTTGTAAGAAGATTTATTTTTGTTTTGAAGATGTTTAATTATTTTTAGTTTGAATTTCATACTTTTGTAATAATAAAAATGGCCAAAATCAAGCTATTTGTTATTTGTTCAATTATACCCATACATCAGTTATTATAATCACTTAGGCCGAATGTCCACATTTGATCACATAAAGAAAACATCAATTTTCTCGGAAAATAATCTAATAATCAATTTTTTTTTTGTTTTTCCATGCTCAATAGGCGAAGATCTAACTGAAATAAAATCGGCTCAAACAAATTCTAAAAAATAAAAAATCAGGTCTGAAAGGGTTAAATATTCAAATTTTCCTTTCGTATAAAGATTCGTCTTATGGTGCTTATATTTGGTGTGTTCCTTAATAAGGCCGGTCCAGGCTGTATCTCACACACAAGAGGGCACGCAGAGGGAACCGTAGTGTTAAGAGACTCTCTTAATGAGAACTAAGTTTTCTACACTAGGTTCTCTCTGTCTACCTGCCGTGTACGGAAGACAGTTTTTTTTTTCAGCTTCACGCTGTATCCCGCACACAGCAATATAGGCAGAGGGATCCTCGGTGTTAAGAGTGTCTTAAAATTCGTTCTCCGTTCTCCACTTTCTGCCGAATTCTGGAGGCTTTGCGTGTTGAGTGGCAGAACTCAACGCCGCGCTTTGTCTCGACACCAGAGCTAAGAAAAATGGAAACATAAACGTAAAGAAATATTTCACTTTCTCGAGTGGGAATCGAACCCATAACCGTCGCGTTAGCGGGCGGCACCCTTGTGCCACTGCGCCACGACGGGTTCACGTTTTAAAATAACAAAATAAACACTTTAATTCGTTTTCCACCGACACTTGTTGTGATTTCGGCCGCTAATTAACAGTGTATAGTTTGTATTCGGATGTGGGCTTTGTGGAAGGTCAGCAAAATAATTTTAAAATATATGTTCGATTTAAAATCACGTCTCCTTTCACATAAAATATATATATTTTTAGATTTATTCGGATTGACTGGTACGAGGACGGAATAGGTGGCTGGGGCGGCGCCCGCGGGACTCGAGGTTTGCGTCCGTAAACAGAGCGTTGAATTGTTTAAATTGTAAAAAAGTTTTAAAGTTAAAAATGGATAAATACATGGTGTCGCGGACTGTTTTTCGAGTACAATGTACCTTCTAATTTATATAAAGTGGCGCAGAGGCACAAAGTGTGCTGCAAAATTGACTGGTTATGGATTTGATCCCCAATCAAGGAAAGGAAATGTTTATTTAAGTTTATATTTTCATTTCTTCGCTCTGGTATCGAGGCAGGTGGGTGCGGCGTTGACTTCCGACACTCAACACACGATGCCTCCAGAATTCGGTAGAAAGTGGGGAACGGAGTGTCTTAGCATATAGTTCCCTCTGCCTACCCTGCTGTGTAAGCGATCAGCGTGAAGCTAATTTGATTTGATTAATATATATTTTTATTCCTACAGTACTTTGATGAATATACTTGATTGGTGTAATTACAATAGTTTTAGTTCCAGATAAGCCTGTTTAATCCACTGTATTAAGTCACTAATATGCGGTTTATGTGGTTATTAGACAATTGAGACCAGTCGTGGCGCTGGGGCGTAAAATGTAACTGTGAACGCGACAGGTCGTGGGTTCGAACCCCACTCGAGGAAATTAAATATTTATTGAAATTTATATTTAAATTTTTTCGCTCTGGCATCGAGGCAATGCGCGACTTTGTATTCCGCCATTCAACTTACTCTCGTTCTGTTCGTGTTTAAGGAGTACTGAAAAGGAGAAAGTTATGACTTAATCCTCCGTAAAATATTATTTTATTATTGAAATACGTCTTATACGGTACATTTTTTACAATTATTTTTATCTTTAAATAATTATAGAAGATAAAATAAATAAAAATATATTTTAATTTGATCTTTTATCGGATGGCATAAAAAAACGTTCTACATGTTAAAACACATGATATTGTATCAACATTTTCAAGTTGTCTGAAAGTATTTTCGTTGGGTTTTTGTATACACTGACCTATATTTGCATTTAATTTGTTTGGATACTGGCACTACAAAATATGATCTATAGAAACTAAAATATTTCAAATGGATTCGGCAGAAAGTGGCGAGTTTATTAAGAATAGGTCCCTAGGTTCCCTCTGACTAACCCGCTATGTGCACGACACGTTAAGAATGCCGTATAGCTCGGTAAGTAGAGTAGACCTAGGGTCAAGAGATGTGGCACTACACTATTCCCCACTGGCGGCTTAGCACTTCCTCTGTACCCTACCCTATCTTGCGGGATACAGCGTGAGTCTACAAAAAAATCCCCTCAATGGGAATGGAACCCACGACAATTAAGGTTATTAAACATTACGGCTAAACATAATATATTATATAACAATCTGTTACGCAACAATTGTTTTGCTTCTTAAAAATTATAATATTTATTTTCCTCGTCGAAGAAGCAAGACGTGGCATAATAAGAACATTGTATAAATGTACAGACAGACGTTCCTGATACCTCTTACACCATTCATTTATCACTGGGGTTCTTAAATTAGATGAATTATACGTGCGGATTCATTTCGGTCATCCATAATATGAAATAATATTTTATTAGCCTCAATCTTATAGTGATAACATTTTAATGATTGTTCTCTGTAACAATATATAGATGTGCTGTGGTAGTTAATACACTTTTGCTATATAAATAGAATAGCTAGAAAAATTATTTCCTACGCGGGAATCGACACTACAATCTGTCACCTCTACAGTTGGACGTGCCCTGTGCCACAACTACTCGCATTCACATATTCTAGCTAAAACTAAGATTTTAGACTTAAATGATTTAGAGTGATATCGAACTCCTTCTTAAATGAACAACTATCAGCATTTATATATATTTAAATAATTTAATTTTAAGAACTATGATGTGATTTTAAAATAAATTATGAATCTGATGAAACAACAACCGGCCGGGATAAGTATTATATTATAAGTATAATTTCATTTAACTCACCGTAATTAAGACAGGCTTGTTAATTTTCGACATTATCAAGTAACCTGGAACAAGAATAAAAATTATATAACATTTTATTATATTAAAACTTATTAATATATTACTGCGTGAAGCCGTCGGGCGCTGTGGAACAGCGTTCGAGTGTAAACGCGATTGGTTCAGAGTTCGATACCTACATAAAGAGTGAATTAATTTAATTCTAACATTTTTAAGTATTTTTCCACACATAGAACAAAAAAAACTTTTTTTTAAAACAAATTTACGTATAAGAAGTTCGACACTCGATGGCTACGTATGGCTAAGTGGTTGTGTTGACAGTTACCAAGAGGTGCGGGTTTAAATATTGCTAGATTATTTTTTTTATACGTTTTCAAAAAGTATTTTTATTTCTTTGCTCTCATAAAAAGACAAAGTGCAGCATTGAGTTCCGGCACTCAAGTAGAAAGTGGGAAGTGGAATGGCTTAACCTTGCTAAGATTGCATTTCCTCCAGTTGTAGATAACCCATAGTGACGTTGAATTTCTCTTCCTGTGGCCGACGTTTTCGTTATCAAGATTAAGATAATTGATAATGTCATCTCTCTGCTGAAATAGTTCTCTTTTTGAATGCCATAGTTTGAATTCTTTTTTTGTAATTATTAGTATTTTTTTATAATATAGAATTTTATATTCTTAAGTTAGAGAAATGTATAAAATATGATATTATTTTAGCTCCACGCAAAACGTTTTTTTTTGCGTTTTTTTCTGCCCATCATTAGCAGAATAGGCAGAAAAATTTAATAATCTAGTGTTAAGACGCTCTGTTCTGTTCTGGAGGTATTTTGTGTTGACTGGGGGAATAGTCATCGCCTTGCCGCCTTTACTTGACTCTAGAGCGAAGTGAATAATTAAATATTTCATTTCCTCGAGCGGGAACCGAATCCACGACCCATCTCGTTCACAGCCACACGCTTGTATCGTTAATATTCCTCACGAGCATAAAGCTAGTGACAATCAAACACAATATATAAATTGCAACAATCGATACCGAGGTGCAACTGGGTCACCTATCTTTAAGTAACTGTACTATTTCTATACGTGCGGGTTTATCGGTGCTTCATACAACGATCTGCGCTATAAATCTCTCCTAGGTGCATGGATGGAGGGTTTATTGGTAATAAACCGGTCGACGATAACCGCGGGGCGTGAAAAATGAATTTGCTATGTGTTACAACATTGTACACTTATAAAACTAGCTGCTGTTAGTGAGCAATTTTATAGATAGGATACGTTGAGAACGATCTGTGTAGAAATTTCTTTATTTTCAATTTCGTAAAACCCAAGGCAGATGTGGACTCAAACCTCAAAAATATGGATGTGTAAATGAATACGTAGAATAGAATTAGTAATTGAGGCCAGTCGTGGTGCCAGCACATGTGCATGACTGTAAACGTGACGCGTTCTGGGTTTGATTTCCACTCGGGGGGATGAAATATTATCTATTTTAATTTCCTCTCTCTTGAACCGGTGGGTACTGGGGAAACACACCTCTATTGTTCTTTTGTGGTATCTCTCAGTCAATCACGTAAACGCACGCTTTTCAATACTTATAAAATATAAAGAATATTTGACGATAAATATATATTATGTATTTGCATATAACATCCAACTGTAACAATTATTTATTACAGTCTTTTACTACGTGCAATTCAACTGAGTTTATGGCCAGTTTTACAGAGAAAAGTATGCTATCGATTTACTTTGTTTGCTCCTCTAGACCAAATTTAAGATAAAAGTTCTAAGTTCTAAGATGGAAATGGATTTTATAAAGTGAATTTAATGCTTATTCACTTTAGATGATAAAATAATAGTTTTAAAGTAATTAAAAAACTAATGTTCCGTTCGCGGTAAACTCTGTCATATTTAAATTTTATTATTTATTTACTCTGAATAAAAATTACGCAATAATATCTCAAAAATAAAAACCAGAATGATTTCCATAAAATGTTTAAAAATATTTTTGGAGACTTGGTCGACCTTCGAAGATACAGCGTGATTATTACTGGTGGAAGAGCACGTAAAAAGCATAAAAACTCTTCAGTGTATGTATGAAGAGGTTCATGACAAAGGAAGAGCTGAAAGAAATATCTCTTTCGCAGGGAGAGATATCTTTCACGGAGACTTTACAAAAACAGTGTAAATAATGAATAAAGTAAAAACATTAAACAAAGAAATATTATTGCAAAAAAAATCCAAATTGAACAAAACTGTTATGGAATATATAATATTATACGAACTATTTGTTTGTTTGTTTAACTGCTTTGAAATGTATTTATTACGTGAAGTTTGGCTCTAATTACCGCCGCAGTTAAGTATATAACAATAACGTTAAAATATATCTTCATAAAAATTAAATAAAACTATTTTATTTACTAAAACGTGGTTGCTGCTCAATTTCAAACTCAGTTGTTTCCATCATTTTGCTTCCACAGTTGTCATATAGAAACAATTTTCCAATTTATTTAAGTCTTGCGAGAGCTTCAATCGTCAATAGCGTTTGCAATAAGTTTATAAAAGCAAACCTCGACTGTTTTACAGTATTTATGTTTGTCTTAACTGCAGTGATATTTCTTTGATGTTTATTTTTATATACATTTTATGCGCCTCTTTATTTAACTTTTCTGGTATCTTCTTTATTTTACAAAAATCTATCTATTTTTTTTTTACTTTGACTCATTTTCTGCTGACTTGTCCCAATTCTCTCGTCGAAGTGACTCCCTCTGCTCATGCCCACTGTGCAGGACACAGCGTGAAGCTGATTTAAGGTCGAGAAACATTTAAGAAAACGTATAAAATTTAAACGTGATAACTTTTTTATACCTATTATGCTTAAATTGGTACAAAAATAAAATTATTATTATGTAATATTTACTAAGATTCATTATTAAGTTTTTATTTTTGATTATTTTAAATCCAAAAAAAATACAACATATACTGTAATAATTTCGATCATATTTGTTAATAAATTTTATGAAGACTATACGATACTGAAAAACAGATAGATATAATTAATTCTTAGCTATGGAATGCAAAGTACAGAATATACAATATAATCGAATTACATTACATTACATTTGCTTTTTTTTGTATTTTACTGGATTAACACTTCTTGTATTAATCCAGTAAAATATAAAATTGGATTTTAATACTTCTTGGATTAATATTATAATTTATTACGGCACACCTTTTTATTATTCTTTTTTTATGGGAAAGACAAGGCAAACGAGCGTTCTAGTCACCTGATGGTAAGTAATTACCGCCGCCCATGACCCTGTCTGTGTAACATCAAAGTTTAAAAATACTAAATAAATGACAACTGAGAGTCTCAACTTTAGATTCCCAGGTTCCCTTTGCCTACCCTGCTCTCTGTGAAATACAGTGTGAAGCAAATATTTAAAAAAAACTGTAAAACTATTATATTTATTACTATTATAATTAAAGTGATGTTATAATACTAATAAAAGCGAAGCTAAAATTTAAAGACGATGATAATAATTTACCTGTACGTGTCGTTAATCTTAAACTGACATTGAAAAATGATGGTAAAGTTTATACTAAAAATATTTCAGATGATCTTTTGATGGATTAGTTTGAAACTTACGCTAAAAATGTATACAAGTAAAAAGTACATTTAGTCTATTTAGTTCGAGGCTGTCGTGGCACTGCGGCACAAGTGTGTGACAGTATGGTTGTGAGTTTGATGTCCACTGGAGGGAATGTAAAATTATGTGTAATATTTCTTCGCTCTAGCACCAAGCGATACGTCAGTGAAAAGTGTGGAACGCAGTGTCTTAATCTTAAGTTCCCTCTGATACCATACTGTGTTCGGGATACAGCGGGAACCTGATGAGAATTATACTAGGCAATGAGTAAAAGGCAACCTTTGAATAAAAAAGTGATTTTATTTTATGACCGAAAACGGAGAAATGTGCCACCTACTCACATTTAGTCGTCAAAATTTCAAGTGAAATAACTAGGGGATTACTTTCCCTATTCGCTTCGCTTGTTAATCTCCGCTTAATGCGCTTGGTGTAATGATAAAACAAATCATCATATACTATATTCAATTACAATTTCGATACATTTCACGTTACATGGCGTAACTCAACGCCGTACCTTGTCTTGTTACTAGAGCGAGGCAATAAAAATTATTTTACTTTCTATACACCTACGTACGTAATAGAGAAATATTCCAAATATATAGAATAAAAAAAATATTAATTTATTTGTAAATATACGTATTAATTAAATTTAGAGTGGTTGATATTTTATAAAATTATAATACTTAACGGTCTGTTTAACTAAACCGAATCCGTTAAGCGGTTCATTACGTCTCGTGCCTCTACAATGGGGCGTAATTCATATTATTAATCAAATGAGCAATTAATATTCGTATATCAACATTGTTTTAATTAAAGAACTATTATAATATTGACGTCAGTCGTGGCGTATATGTACAAAGTGTGATTACAAATGCGACAGGTAGTGAGTTCGATTCCTAGTCGAGAAAATGAAATATTTAATATTTTACGCCATTTAAAACGCAGCGGCTCCAGAATTCGGCGGAATTTGGTGTAAGGAGTGTCTTAACACTAGGTTCCCTCTGCCTTTAAATATGCAAAACGAAGTTTTTATTAAAACTTTCAGGTTTAGGTTAACCTAATACACATATATAGTATCCCAAAATTTTCATGTACGAAAATTTATTTAATTTATTTAATTTATTTAAATAATTTTACGATGTTCGAGGAAAACACTGTAAATTTTAAAATTTCATTTTTTATTCCATAGTATTATTTAAATGATCTAGACGTTGGGCCTCCTCGCACGCAATTTTTCAAAAACGGTTGGAAATAAAAAAACGGAGAGAATTGTCAAAAGTTAAAGACCAGTATTAAGCATTTTCCGGCAAAGCGAGATTGGCAGAAAGAACGTTGTATCGACGTTGAACGTTGCTTAAGAGAAATTCTATTTCTCTCTCTCTGCCTGAATTAAAGGGACGGAACTCAACACTGCGCTTTGTCTTCAATGGAGAAATAAAAATATTTAATATATAATCAATCATGTGAGTGGGAATCGAATCCGAAGCCACAGTCAAATACTGCGCTACGATAGTTTCAATATTATATTTTCAATATAAATTTATAATATTTACTTTATCTATGTACAAAGTGAGCAACTGTAAAGCAAACTTTGAAGAGCGTGAAATATTATTCAAAGGAAACTTTGAAAAGTGATGTATTACGTTTGTTGAGGAATCAATTTTGTACCTATTATTGATATTTTCCCGTATTTTATTATGATATGCTTGAAATATATATAAATAATGTATAAATATACATAAATAGTATATATATTATAAGATGTTAGCTTAAGTCAGTCAGCATCTAAACTTTTTAAGGTAAAATAAGTAATGTCTATGTAAAACTCTTCCGTTATTGAGTGAATGCACAGACTGCTGAATGCACAGAGACAATGCACAGACTGCTATGCACATGATAAACAACTATTCACAGACTACTATGCACGTGTGCAATGCACAGACTGTAGCATTTGGCATAGGCTATTTACATAGGTTACGGAGTCTTTGCGTAGTAAAAGAAGATTTCTCAAAACTCCTTCGGGAACGGGAAAAGTCGGGATTTTAATTTTATATCTCTAACGCGACGAGCAAGTACAGCCGACGACAATTTTATAAAATATAATAAATATATATACAATATTATTTCATTAAAAATGTAAAATCTTTTGAAATATACCGTATTATATTATAAAAGATTTTTCTTACAATAGAACACAAAGATGAGTAAATGCCGTTGTCGCGCGTTGGAATTGCGTTATAGTTCTAGAACATTCTCTTTTGTATGTACACAATGGTACACAACGAGCTCCCCTGTAGACAGATACTAATTCCAAACGTTATACATCCAACCTTTGACGAAACTTATGAGGTGAACGCGTTTTACTGAATTTCTCGCGTGGCCCGTGAGCTTTTGGAATGTAGCTATATTTCCGTGTTTTATTTGCGCTTATTCTATGGGGATATGTTTTTTTGTTTAAGGATACCTATATTATAATATAATAATAAATAATAAATATAAAAAATAAATAATGATAATTAAATATAGCATTAGACCGATATTAATTATTAAATTTACTTATTCTTTATTTATACATTCTACCAATTTACCATACTTATCAAATTATTTAAGTATATGGGTTTAAGCGTAAATACAAAATAAAGTAGAACTATTGATAGTTCTAGCGACTTCTGTCAATTCGGGACGCACTTTGATGTTTGATTTGACTTTCCAAAGGACCTGGTATATTTGGAGATCCTAAGCATACAATATATTTGAAGTATTTCAAGATACATTGGTATTAAATATATATATTTAATATAAGCATATTTTATTAAAGGAGCTAAGTCAATATAAATTTAGTTTTAAGAAAATAAAAATAATAATGCTAGGTCAATTGTTAGACAAAAATATAACATGAAAAAATTTAAAAGCTTCATCTTTGAATACCAGACCTGAGAGTGATTAATAAATAATAATTAATGCCCCCAAGTAGGAATCGAACTCTCCACCGTCATTATACACGCTTGTCCCCTGTGCCACAACGACAACCGGCTGTATAATGTAATATTTATAAATATGCAATTATACATTGGATTGCATTATTTATATTTTACAAATACTGATCTCTACTATCTTTACAGTATTTCTTGATTCTTTCAAAAGTTTTCATCAAAGCAAAAACTTTTTACAACATTGAATCTGAATGGTTATTATTCAGGGCGTTACATTTTTATGTGTCGACACACAAAATGGAAAAAAAAACAGAAAACGAATTTATTATTGTCATAACATTGGGAGGTTTTTTATAGAAGATAAACTGTTAAAACGACGAAAATGGTGCCGTAATATTTTCATTTTACGGTACATTTTACGGAAAGGTTACGGGGTCCTATAACCGTAGTTGGTCATTCATTATTAAATGACTTCATATTGCTATACGAGTATAGGATGTACGCATCAATTTTACTAGCCGATCGTAACTTTGACGAGAAAGCGAGAGATACTTTCTTCCATAACACTGTAATGAAATTAGATATGTAAACTTGTTGAAATTATATTTTTTTTTCAGCTTCACACTGTATCCCGATAAAATCAGAATACGCAGATGGAACCTTGTTAAAATATTCGGGTTCCCACTTTCTAAAAATATTTTATTTAGTCAAGTGGGAATTGAATCCACAACCAGCCGAGCTTACACTTACACGCTCTTTGTACCCCTGCGTCACGACTTGCCTCAAATATTAATTATAATTTAAAATTTTCTGTTTTTTTTAACGTAGCGGGATTTGAACTCATACCTCTTTGGAAACTGACCTTACTTCCTAGGTGCTTTTCAAAAGAAGACTGTATTTAAATCCCTCTCCGTTCAAATTTTTATACATTATGTTAAAGAAGTATTTTTTTCCTATGTATGTGAACAACACTTAATATTCTTAAAATATATTATCTCAGTTATCTGTTAAATAATAAATTTAAACAGTTTATGCAGCCCGAAATAAAATAAGGAACGATTTCAACTAGACTAGTTGAAAATACTCTAACACGTCCATAAATTTTGTGGCATTTTGAGAACTGTACTAGCAGAGTGAATCTATTAAGGGACTCCGTTCCCATTGAGACATTTTCCCATTTTCCTCAGATTTTTGGACATATAAAATATTTCGTTTCCTCGAGTGGGAATCGTACCCACCACCTGTCGCGCTTGCTGTCATACGCTTGTACCTCTGAGTCACGACTGGCCTCACTAATTTAATAACGATATCTTTCGAGTACGTATAGTGCTTAAAATCTATTGTAAAATATGAATATTTTATTATTCAAAATATTGACTGCGATATTTTTCTATATAATTTAAATCTACACTTACCTTGATATTCTAAAGGTTAGACCACTTTTGCAGTGACTTTTGAACAAAGTCTGTATATTGTTGCCGTTTACGCCACTTTAAACTTTATTACGCAGGAAAAGGGTTAGAAGGCGTCCATCTCTAGTTTTACTCAATTTCCAATGCCATTATTCTTTTGAACATCGTTACTGAGCTTCGGAAGAGAAATAGGTTGGAAGATACGCGGTGAGTGATTGCCCTTGTAGGATATCAAACATGTTATTACGTTTTATTTTAACGTTAGCGTTACAATAAATATTAAAGTTTTCATATGAAATAGACCGGTCGTGACACAAGTTTGTGGCTGTAAACGCCACTTGTTGTGAGTTTGACGCCTATTCGAGGAAATTAAATATTTATTTAAATTTATATTTTCATTTCTTTACTATGGTGTAGAGTTATGAAGACGCTATGCCACCAGAATTGGGAAAATGGCGAACGGAGATTCTTTTTTTATATGAAAACCGTTTCACTAGCTTAGCGCGAAATTATCAATCTTCTCTCAAAATTTTTAACATTACATTGTGTAATTAGCGGTGTTAATCTCCACACTTTTAAACCAGAATGTTGAAATTAAAATAATTAATTTTTCTCCTAGTGGGAATCGAATCCATGACAGACGTAGTTCGTAAGACGGAGAATAGCGATGTATCTAGAGCATACAGCTGAAGAAAACATTAATATATTTTATTGTTTTAAGGACATTTAATATTGCCTTTGTCCACCTTTGGGGATATGTGCAGGATACAGAGTGAAGCAGAATATATAAAAAAAATATGTAAATTTATTTCATTTCTTTCTTCTCTACATGAAGGAAACATCATCGTAAATTCACTATCATACAATCATTTTATCATCTATCGCTTGCACTACGAGTACAAGGGTGACAATACAGCATTGTGGCACGTGTCAGCTCGACAGCGTCAGAGGAAACGAAGCTGACTGAAGCACTGGGCAAGACTGAAGATATTCCAGCATAGTCTACGATGTACTGACTGACGCTGGTATTCATTTTATATTTTCCTCCTCTACTATTAGATAAAAGATTGATATTCTGACAAAGATTATTTTGACAAATATCTATTATTTTTGTACGTAATAATATTATTATAATTTACTAAGAAAGCATCTTTTCAAACCTATAGCCCAATTTAGATATTGTATGTTGAGCAGCAAGACTTTCAGTCTTTTAACAAATATATTTGAGAATTGTCCCGACTGGAAATCGAATCAACTGTGACAAATATGCGGGATACAAGGCAAAGCAAAAAAAATCTTACAAATTTAAAAACTTTATAAATAAACGTAGGTATCTACAATTTTCGTTACACACCACTTAAAACTCTATAGCCCAAAGCAAAAAAAAAAAAACAAAAAAAATTACTCAAAAAATCATTTCGTTCAACACTTTTGGTCCATTACTCGAAAAGTAAGAAAAGTGCTCTATTCTTTGTCCCACAATTGGCTTTAGAATTCTCTCGAACTGACGGATTGTCCGCGAAGTTTGTTTGCAAATTGTTAATTATCATAATTTGTGTCGCCAGATCGAATTGTTGCCAGAAATTTCTGAATAAATATATTTTCATGCAAATTTTGATTGTATAACATTTCCCCGTTTCTCAATTTCCTTGTCTAATTATCAATTATTTTAGATTGCTCCTATCAAAATGTAGTGACATGAGTATAATTATACGAGTCATGAACGGATCTTGTCAAATTTTGAAGGAAATATAAGGTAATTCTATAGAGCGCTTTCTAATATTTTAATAGTAATAGATAATTATTATAGAAAAGTTGTACTGTTAGTGCGAGTGTTCGTTTTCATTAATAATACCTAAGGGACCTTAGGATATAGATATCTGAAGTGGCTTACATATTATTATCATCATCACTTTCATCGTCGTTATCACCATCAGCATCATCGTTATCATCATCATCAACAACAGCCAGTCCTCGTCCACTACTATAAAGCGTTTTAATGGAAGGCCACTGAGTTCAATCTTCTGCTCTTTGAGCTTGCACTTCCATCCATTGCCAGCCACTTCACCTACATATTATATCGTCGTCGTATGATACATTACAATAATGACCTTTTTTTAAATTTTAGGTATAAGATATTTTCATAGCAACAAAGTTTAATCTAAGTAGAAATTAAGCTGAAATAATAAAGCATATAAAACTAAGATATAAAAATAAGAAGTTTAAAACAGTTTATTAAAAAAGGATTAATAAATGCTCGTGTGGAAGCACACGTAGCTCGAGCACTCAATGGCTACGTAAGGAATTATTTTCACGCTGTAACGCGCACAGCACAAATAAGCCGATAAAAAATGGTCCCACTTTCTTGTTTCCGACGACGACGAAAATGTTTTATTTTCCTCCAGTTAGTTGAATAAATCGTGCGAGAGCCCCTTTTTTATACATTATAAATAAAATTGTCGAACCATTGATGTTGAGCCCGTATACAAGACGGGGATACATTTTAGATATGTTTTGTTGTTTTGTCAGCTTTTCATTGATTTTTTACGCTGTATCCTGCATGTAGCAAGGTAGGCGGGAGCCTAGTGTCAAGACACTCCGTCCCCACTTGCCAAGTTGTGGAGAAATTGTATGTTGAGTGGCGGAACTGAACACCCCGCTTTGCCTCCATACCAGAGCGAAGAAGCTAAAATAATTAATTATTTAATTTCCCACAGTGGAATCGAACCAATAACCCGTTGCGTATACAGCTACACGCTTGTGCCTCTGCGCTACCTTAATGTCAATTCATTTAGAAAATTTGTTTATTTTGTTAGCAGTGTTTAAAAAATTTAATTATATACATGTACATACTTCAAATACTTTTATGTTTATTTTAATTTGTACATATCGATATATTGAAAAATACATTTTAAATTGGTACTCGTCGTCGAACGTAGCATGGTTTACATATATTTTAAGGCGCAAAATAATCTTTATAAAATTTCATTAAATTCACCCTAAGTGCTCCCACTCCATCACCCACATGCCAAATTTCAAATTTCTATGTCAATCTATGAAGTTTCATATTTTCTATAAACTGTGGGCCAAAAAACTCATAATTTAATACTTGAACGTCACGTTGAATGCTTAAACATCATTCCATATATTATTTCAATACTTATCCGTTCGCGTCACCCGACAAGAGCCTCGCCCGCCCACGATATTAATCATTGTTCGCGCGCTGGATTTATTATTTCTTACTTGTTTACTTAAGTATTATTGAATTTAATGAGGATAAGTTTATCGGCTTGAAGCGTACAGGTGTTATATCACGCTGTAATTGATATGATACTTTTTCTTATAAATTCACTTAATGTATTAATTTTTTAAAGATTGGAAAAAATAAAAAAAAAACATTTTGGTTCTGTGGCTGGTGGTACACGTGATGGTTTTGGGTTTGATCCCACTCCTGGATAACAATATTCTGATTATAGACCAGTCGTAGCGTAGCGACAGACGGTCATGGATTAGATTCCCGTTCGAGGAAATTAAATATTAAATATTTTAATTTTCTCGCTCTGGTAATGAAAGAGCGAGATTGAGTTCCAAATCGGCGTATAATAAGGAACAGTGTCGTAAACTAGGTTCCCAAGTCCCCCTCTGCTGGTCCTTCTTTGTACTAGATACATCGCGAAGTTAAAAAAAAAATGTACGATATGATACCTATAAAATCTTTTTTATATATAACTTACAAATACCTTTTACTCTGACACTGTAAAGTACATGCCAATTCGCATAAGTAAACGAGGTTGGCTTAGAAAATTTCGCCAAGTTACCTCGCCAAGCTACTCGTGGAGGCAGATTTAAATTTTACGCTCAATTTTGCCTCTCCAACAATAGCCCAGCATTTCCATGTACTCGTACCGTACAAAGCAACTTCGAAATTGGTTTTAGAGCTTCTTCGCCATTTACTTTCATATTGTTATACTTTTTAAGTTGATTAATTCGTTTTTTGTTAAAAGTTTATGGCTGAGCCATCTGTGTTTTTTATTGAGCTTGTCCATATCGGTACTATTGTGGAGATAGCGTATAATAAAATAATTTTACAATTCTATACATTCTTTTATTACAGGATTTATATACATTTTACATTTTTAAATACATTCTTGTAAAAAAAAAAACAATACTATTATGTTTTCAAATTTTATATATATATTTTTGTCATGAATTATATGCTTAATTTATATAATTTATGAACCAATCTCTCAATCAATATATTTTCGATGGAAAAAAGGTATCAGGTATGAAGAAGAGATGTGGAGGAGATGAAAAGTGTTGCATGTAGCATCTTAAAAGTAGGAGTATTGAATAGGAGTGCTTAATTCTACCATTCAACATGAAATGCTTCCAGAATTCGGCAGAAAATGGGGGGCGAAATAGCTTAATACTAGGTTTCCCCTACCCTAATCCATGCGGGATCCAGCGTGAAGCTGCTTTCAGGCACATAACGTTAATATAAATAGTAATTTTACATAAATAATTTGAAACGTGACATTGCCCAAGTAAATTGTGCTCAATTAAATCAAATCGAAGCAGCTTCACGCTGTATCCTGCACACAGCAATGTAGACGGAGGGAACCCAGTGTTAAGACACTCCGTTCTCCACTCAACAAGCACGCTTTAATCGCCACAAACGAAGAAATCATTCAATACATAATAAAAAAGAAGTAAATTTAACAAAACTACAAAACGGTCCGAATTAAATCGTCTGAAAGATAATATTATATATGTTACATTGTAAATTTTATTGCAGTTTCCGATCGTAAGTTACTAGATGAAAGTACTGGTTATTCCAGTGAACCGGATCCGACGTATTCTTTGTCTATTGTTTTATTGTAATTAAATGTTTGGATTTAATTTGGCGCAAAAGTACAGAAAGGGAAGTATCAATGGGAATTGAGTATATTAAAACTAGGTTCCCTTTGCCTACCAGCGTCGCCAGATTGTTTCTAGATGAAATTTTTTTATGAGAATTTTAGGTAAAAAAGCGGGACAAGCAAATTAAATAATAAGAATTTAATATATTATCGAAATCGAAAGATGGAACGTTTTTAATAGAATAACGTCACTGTGCTTAAAAGCGACATTGTTTTGATTTACGATATATAAAGCAGTCTTCAGTACAGAATATACATTTTTATGAAATTATTGGTAAGTAATTAAAATCGTAAAGCAATAAAAAAAGGTTTTTACACAGTACGTAGAATAATCCGTGAAAAACGGGACATTGCCTGTCCCGATGGGGACATTTAATCGTCTGGCAACGCTCTTGCTTCTTGCTTAGCCTACTATTTGCGGGATACTGCGTGTAACGAAAAAATAATAATGGAAAGCTTGGCACAATGGCACGTGTCCCTCACACGTAGAGTATTTTTATTTCATTTGCCAGATCTGTGAGATAGAGAACGGCATTCATGTTGCCGACACTACAAACGATATGAAAACCTAATAGTTTGTTATCGCAACACAACTACAGATGTGTAATGTAAGAAATAAAGTTTATATCGCTCTCCTGAAAAATAGCCTTCTGGGGAATAGAAACCCAAGATATATTTAATAAATTTCCCTTCTTAGTTGTGATGATAATATTTCACTCTTTCTTACCAAAAAAAATGCAATGGATTATTATTTTATCAATAATACTTTAAATTAAAAATATTTTCTGAAAATAGCCTAAGAAAGAATCTTTTATGGACATTCGAAATATAAGGGGCTTTTCATACTTTTATAAAGCGTCCATTCAGTCTTTGTCGTCGTTGCAAACGTTGAAAAAGATCGTTTGAAAACCTAATCTGATTAAAAGGCTGAATTTTGGTGATATTGAAATAAACCTGAAGCTTTAGTCATTTAAATGAAATTAAACGTGGATAGCGGTTTAGTCGAGACGGTTTGCAGTTGCTCTGGCATTCCTTTATTTTTAACAAGTAAATTACGCCCAATATTAATAATATATCTCCCACCTCGACTTAGATTCAATAAAGGTTATCTATCTAACTAATTACATATTAGCGAATTCTTAGAAAAATCTTGGTCCGTGACGCCTGCGTCACCAAAAATCTAAATGAAATTGACGTTAAAGGTTAAAGGGAGTAAAAATTACCTTTAAACGAGGTTCACTTTTAATTAGCCCGGCAGATGATTTTAATCTTATCAAGAAAATACCGATACTTAGCTCAAAGATTTTAGCGATGACATTTTATAAGCTGCTGTGTTTGATTATAGACTATTATTATCTGTTTATAAATATTTTTTTATGTTCACACTGTATCCCACACATGGCAGAGTAGGCAAAGGGAACCTGGCAACTCGTTTCTTACTTTCCGCCGAATAGTGAAAGCATAACATGTTGATTGGTGGATATCAATGCCGAGCTTTGCCACGATATCAGAGCGAAAAAATCAAAATATTATATATATTATTAATATTTTTAAAATTAATATTTTTAAATTATTATAAAATATTATTAATATATATATATATTTATTTTTTCGAGTGAGAATCGAATCCACAACCTGTCGCGTTTGCAGTCACTCGTTCCTGCCCTGCGCCACGAACGTGTATGATGGTGTGGCCTTACTGGTAAAGTAATTTGCTATTAATATTTTTTTAAAGCAACCCAGTGTGCTAGTACGCATATATCTATTTATCATTCATTTTATGTATAAAGTAAATGGATCAGTTTTATTGAAAATTTCTTTTTTACACAAAAAAACTTAATTACAACATGATTTATGTACAATTTTAACTTTCTCAATGTAAAAATTAATCTTAATTAAAAGTAACTTAAGTACATCAATCACATACATCTTATCTGAGCAATTCTCAACGGGATATCGTTTTAGATCGTGGATTGTGGACGTCCAAAGAAGACCCAACCATTCATTACGCCAGTTCTCCATTCTATGTAATAGATTTCTTCAGAGCATCAATCTTTAAGTGTCTTAATCGAAGCTTTTTTTTTTCGTGAATTTCACACATCATATGTACCTTCAGTTCAGATATATTGACAGTAAACGCGACGGTAGTTGGTTAATTTTCCATTGGTGAATGATTAATTATCATCTCCTCGCACTGGTTACAAGATTTATTTTATCCGAGCTATTTCGAAATGCAACGCCATTTAAATGCAGTTTTGTTTTTTTTTTTTTGCTTCACGCTGTATCCCGCACACGGCAGGGTAGGCAGAGGGAACCTCGATATTTAGACATTCCGTTCCCCATTTTCTGCCGAATTCTGGAGACATTGCGTGTTAAGTGGCAGAACTCAACACTGAACGCCGCGTTGTGCCTCGACACCAGACCGAAGTTAAAGCTTTTATGGCATTACATAATAAAATATTTAATAATATGAATGAGTATTATTATAATACAACGACAACGACTTTTTTTTGAATAAAATCTAAAATAGAATCGTTAGGAATGAAATGAATATCAACAACTGACTTTCAGCAGCACTCGACAGAAGTTTATTTATTGTGTCCAACCCACAAAAGTTGGTTGAAAATAGTAAACGAAATAACCAAAGGAGAAATCAGCTAGAACTTCCGAAGCTCGAAAACTTGAAAAATAAAATTATGCGAAAAGTTGCCTCGGCTTTTATGTAAACAGGGGGGTACTGAACGGATACGAATAAAACGCTTTATTTGGAATTTCTCGTGGAAACTTCAGTTTGAAAATTAATATGCCTTTTGTATTCAGAATGCTCAGTTATTGCCTGATAAGATCATTTTGAATTATTTTTGCTAAAATACTTATAATATGTCACTAATCGTGACAGTTGTGGGTTCGATTATCCCTCGAGAGAAGCAGAGTAGGCAGAGGTAACCTAGAGTTAAGACACTCCGTTCCCCATATAAATTTAAATAAATATTTCATCTCCTCGAGTGGTTATCGAACTCTTAACCAGTCGATTCTACAGTCACACTTTGTGCGTCTGCACTACGACTGGCCTCTTTCCATTACTTAATATTTCTATTTTTCTTGCTCTAGTAAGACAAAGTGCGGCGTTGAGTTTTGCCACTCAACACGCAATGCCTCAAATTTGGTGGAAAGTCGAGAACGAAAGTGTTTTTTAAATATATCCCCAAGTTTCTGAAACAAACTCATAACTACTACGTATAAAATTAACCATTTACCAACAACACCACCACGGTGTCTGGTCTCTCTTCTTCTACATTAGTACCCGCTTTTATTGCCAGGGTCTCCACTCTACCTCTATGGTGTGTGCAGAATTAAATTAACACGATATATATTTTTTTGGAATTCGGCTTAAAAGGTAAACAGTGTTTAAACCATGTCATACAAAGTAACATAACATGGATAATTAAATTACACGGACGCGTAGAATTCGTAATTCATGTTTTACATCATGCATAAAACATTTTACCTACAACGAAATCAAATAATTAACAGATATTTCTACTGGCCCAGCTGTTAAATTATTACTGTTGATACATCCGTTTGTTAATTTAGCTGCTAGGAAGGTGGTTCTGGGTTCGATTTTTATTTAATATTATCTGAGGTGGAAATGAGGTTAACGTCATGTGCGACTTTTTAAAATAAAAGTTTGTACTTTTTTATATGTATTTATATATTAAATATATAAATATTGCCAGATTTTTTTAGATTACCTATCATTATAATACCGTAGATTTAATAGTAAATAATCCTAAGACCTATTTGACAATTTTATCAAATTATATAAATAGACACCATGCGAACATGTTTCTATTTTATAAAATTCAGATTAATTTTAAATTCTATTATTTTGGCCGTCGTAGCGCAGCGGCACAAGAGTGTGACTGCAACGTGACGGTTGTAGGTTCGAACCCCACTCAAGTAAGTCAAATATTTATTTACGTTTTATTTCTTCGCTCTGGTATCGGGGCAAAGCGCGGCGTTGAGTTCTGTCACTCAACACACAATGCCTCTAGAATTTGGTAGAAAGTAATATTAAAACAGAGTGTCTTAACACTAGGTTCCCTCTGCCTACCCTGCTGTGTGCTGAATACATCATGAAGCTGTTTTTTTGAACTCTATAAAGATATAGAGAGCTGGAACTTAAATATGTCTCCAGTGTTGTAGCTTAGAACGTACGTAGATATACTTAATTTGTCATTTCCTAAGAGCTTCAAGCTTCAAGTGTTGTTTTGACGACTTAATTCATAAACTTAAACTAAGATGCTTCGTATAAAATGACAGAACCAGTCTTAAACTTGCCCACGTCAGAAAATTCGCATACACAAATTACTAAATTTAACGATTTTTTACATTTTATTAAGAAACCTAGTTTTAATACAACACCCCATTTTTCATCAAATTCTGGAAACATTGAGTGTTGAGTGGCAGAACTCAACGCCGTGATTTACCTTAACACCAGAACGAAGAAATGAAAATAAATAATTAAATATTTATTTCCACTGAATAGAAATCGAACTCACAATATGTCGTGTTTACAGTCACACCTTATGCCCATGGCGCGACTGGCATCAGTACAGTTTAATTACCCGAATAACTACATACACCTTTAATTGGTGTATCGAATTTTCCTTCCTAAATAAGTGTATGTATGTATCTGTGAACAAAGTATAGGAACTAAATGTATGTATGTATTTATTAACAAAGAGCTATTTGATGATACGAATGCCGGAAGCTATTGTAACTGAGTGATCAATAGAGCGTTATGGCAGCTGAAATGTATTCTACTCTCATTAATATTTATTGTGAAGGAGTTATTTTAGATGGGGTTGGTTCTATGTTATTATTGATATGTGATATGTTAAAACATGCTTTTTTCTGTATGTCATGTCTGTATGCCACTGGATGTTTTTTTTTTATAGTTTCACTCTGTATCCTCTATTAAACAGTATGCAGAGGGAACCTGGGAACCTAGAAACTACTAAATATATTTATTTTTTAAATCAAAAAATTCTGAAACATATAATTGTATTAATGAGATAATAATAAAAATAACGAAGCCAGTCGTGGTGCAGGGCCACAAAATGTGTCTGTAAACGCGACTGGTTGTGGGCTCAATTCCCACTTGAGGAAATGAAACATTAAATGTATATTTCCATTTCTTTGTTGTGGTGTCCACGCAAAAACACGGCGTTGAGTTCCGCCACTCAACACGCAATGCCTCCAAAATACATCGGAAAGTGGGGAACGGAGTGTCTTAACACTAGGTTCCCTGTACCATCCCCTCTACCATTATATTATCATCATCCTTCATTCCTATGAAATATGTAAAATGTATTATTATCAAATAATATCTAGGCAGACCTTACGTAAGCCGCTCGTTACATATGTATATTAGAATTGTGAACAAAGCTGACTGGTTCATGTACATATGCTGCTTGTTGCTGCTTCTAATATGAATATAGATTCACAAGTAAGTAAAAGGAACCTAATGCTTAAATGGGGAATTAATTGTCTTAATACTAGGTTCCCTACCTTGGCAGCTAAAAGAGTTACGCTGTTTTTTTAAATATTTATGAAAGTATAAAACGTTTTCGTTACTGACTGAGTGACTGACAAAAAATGCACAGCCATGGAGTTTTCAGTTTCTTTATACTTTTTTTTTCTGAAATAAAGTCACAGGCAGTACGCACGTTTAACATTTCGTTAAAAGAAAGATAATATATAGATAGATTGCGGAATTTACTTATGTAATATTTTTTATTTAAATTCTTCTTTATATAAAATTCTATCAGCCCTGACTGAACTATGTAAGGGCTTCGTAGAATATTTTGTATTTTACAAAATTATCCTGTACTGGCTCGCCGACATTAAATATTCAGATCAGCTTACAGTAAATGCTTTGAACATTGTAAAATTATACATTACAAACACAAAATATCGAAGATCAAAATATCACTGTTAGTTTTTGACAGATTAATTACTGAATTAATTTAGTATAAGCGCCAATACAGTCAATCCAGGTCAAATTGGATGTAGGAATATATATATATATATATATATATATGTATATCGTTTATAAGCTATAATATAATTTACTCAATATATACATATATATTTATGGCAGACATAGAACATTACTACAAACATAATATTAAAATGAAATATAAACATAACTGAAAAAGGAAATATCAGTCTTTCCAGTTTTTACAGCTTTTACAATAAAATATAGAACACTTATATTTATTTTGATAAAAAGCAACGTCTCTAATCCGCTTATAATAAAATTTTGAAACTAACAAAGGATTATATTTTATAATCTTTTTGTACGTGTATTTATAATAACACTATAAAATACGTTATGTTATAGGCCATTTGACTGAATTGTGGTGATATTTTAAGATGGAAAAATTAAAATAATAATTTCATGTAACGAAGGCTTTGCTGGGGTGATATGAGAGTATATTGGGTATCCAGAAAGTAGGAACGGATAGTTTCGTGGGAACTTCCTTCCACGCGCCACAGAACTGACCGTGTTAAAGCGGCAGTGTTTCCAGTTCGAAATAATATGGATACCTTCAAAAAGCGCATCTATCTCCATCTTAAAGGCCTCTAGCTCCTCTGGTGTTGCACGGGATCGTTGGTGGCGGTGATCACTTACCATCAGGTGACCCGAACGCTCGTTTACCTTGTCCTATTCCATAAAATAAAGATAAATTTTGACCAGTTTTAACAGTAAAAGGGCTGGTATTTTGGGAGCCGCCTCAACTGACAAATAAACTGCGACCTCGGAATTCAGATTAAACAAGTATTAGGTTTGAACAATTTTCCCTGCTTGGCCATGTTTAATGTGAAACACTTCATTTATACAGCGTGTTCCTCTTGTTATTACGTAATTAAATTTAAATAAGCTATGAGGGTAGATTCACATTTTCATATAAGTTGGTGTATTTAGTTTCTGTATATTGTTGTGTAACATTATTTAATTTTTAAAATATTCTAGCGTTAAATTCGCTATAAAAACCTATTTGATGGCATGTTAGATAATTATTTATCATTTATTTTACTCTAATTTGTAGTAAAAAGTAATAGGAAGCCCAAGGGCCATACTTTCTAGTATGTAAGTTTTAACACATTTTCCGTTATGTTATACACTGTTGTACTCGTATTATTATACTGGTAGTCTAGCGTTATTTACTTCCGCCGCATCCTCAAAGGAACTTTCTGTCTCTGCGGGTTACCTAATTTATGAAGTCTGTCTGCATACTGCAACTGAGCTCACGAACCTTGGCTAAGATAAGTTTAAAACTTAAACAAGTTTCTTTAAAGCCAATGTTATATAACAAATTATTATAATTTTATTTTCTCATATTAACTTAAATTTAAAAAAAAAATTGTAATAGGCAAAAATTCTTTAAGTAAGAAGCCAGTCGTAGCACGGGGGCACAAGAGTGTGACTGAAAACACGACTTTTTGATGGGGTCGTGGGTTCCATTCTCACTCAAAAAACTCAATATTTGATATTTTCATTCACTCGTTCTGGTAGCAATGCAAAGTGCGGCGTTGACTTCCACCGTTCTACACACAACGCCTCCAGAATCCAACAGAACAATAAACTAATAAATTCTATGAATATATATAATAACTAAACACTGCACTCTATAAAATTACTTAAATTATTAAATATACAATAAAAAATACTTACCAATTCACGAATAACAGGTATTGGTTAAATCTGAAAGAAAAAAGTAAATTTTATAATATGTGATATATATAGGTATGGACTATTATCTATTAATATTTTCATTTCTTCTCTCTGCCACCGGAAAAAGCCCAGCGTTGTGTTCCACCACTAAACACGCAATACTTTGAATAATTCAGCAGAAAGTGAGGAGAGGAGTGTCTTAACACTTTAATTAATTCTTTTCAAATCGGTTTCCAAAAATATAATTCATTTTCTGTTATCCCAATTTGTAACCAAAAACCATTGATAAAGGTTAAATGGCAAGAGCAATTTGATTTCATCTCAACCCCGATCTCAATTAAATAAAATCCCACATAAATGTGGATTTTCTATTTTATAAATAAAAAGACATCGCAATTCCATTAACAGAACACGAGGGACAGGAGTAAACAATGACAAGGAGACAAAGAAAATAAGGTTTTTTTCCTTTTATTCAAATGAGTCAAAGTTTGAATAGATACCTCAAATGACTTCTGAACCGTGAGAGAAACATAACTTCCACTTGTATTTCCAGCCCACCTTATATTTACTCGGTCCGGAGTGATCTACATAATCTCGTGGAAATCAATCGTACGGAATGGTGCAATTTTTTTTTTACAAATGAAATATTATTGTTTTCAAGATTTTTTTAAATGTATTTGAATATTGAAATACAATTTTATAAAGTGTGGAACGGAGTGTCGTAACACTAATTTTGCTCTGCCTATCCTGCAGTGTGCGGGATACAGCGTGAAGCTATATTGTAATTTTTTAAAGTGTTGTTTTAGTGCATGATTTCCGCAGTATAAAGTTACGCGTGCTTAAACAAAAAAAATATCTATATCTCGCTAACAGGAGAGGTGGTGATGAAAAAAATGTTCACTAGGTTTAGCGATAAGACATTTTGTTTCACATTTTCCAGCGAATTCTGGGAGCATTTCGTTAAGTAGTGGAAGTGAACGCCGTTTTGACTCAATATAAGAACAAATAAATTATAATATACATTTAAATAACTATTTAATTTCCTCGAGTGGGGATCGAACCCACCACCAAACCCACTTGTGCCCCTGCATTGGCCTTAAGGGTCCCAGGTTCCTTCTACTTAACTTGCTATGTGTGTAATTAAGTGTGAATATCACTGACTTAAAATATAATATTAAATTTATATCGATATTTTCTCGAGTCAATTGGAATTCGACCTGAAATATGTCATCTAAAAACTTTTAATGAAAACAGGAAGTCACGAGTCTGTTGAGCTAGACTGATGATAGAAGCGGCAAATTCATCAAAGCCCCGATATCTCGTAATAGAAGTAATTTATCATTTTTTTTATTCTTTAAAATAATATATTTGTAATGAAAATTTTTTTATTAATGTTTTTAAATTTTATTTTATACATTTGTTGTTTCTTATTGCTATTTGAAGATATTCCGGTCAGCCTGTACTAAATTCGAGGGATGCTCAATCACTTTAAAAATTCCAAAGTATCGAGAGGTTACAGTATTACAACAGAACTGCTACAATTGGCGCTTCGAAGAGATGAGCAAATTTAAAAACAAATACTCAATAATCACTCTATAGATTCTTCTTTTTACAGCAATGTTTCATGTAAGATTGATCACGCTACAAAAATGCAGCGCAATTTTTCCTTACGAGAGCACATTTGGGCGATCGTTCGGGGAATTCGAAGGGTATTTGAGGAAAACTTATCTTGTAAATAATCTTAGTTATTTTATTTGTTTATATAACTTGCTAATAATTGGAACTGAGTTTAGAATTTATGGTATAATTTATTATAAGCAGAAGCACAAGGGTGGGGCTGTAACGTGACGGTTGAGGATTCAATGCCTAATTGAATGAATTATTACTTATATTATAATTATCTTGAATTTTCAATTTGCCACCAAAGCAAAAGCCCGGCATTGAGTTCCACCACTTAACATGCAATACTTCTATAAATTCGGTGGAAAGTGCCTATCCTGCTATATGCGGGATATAGCGTGAAGCTGAAATGTTAGAGTAACGTAAAGAATTAAATTCATAATCACTATTAAAGAAACTACAATAAATAAAAACTACACTATTGAGGATTTAAATTTACAGAATTTTTATTCGCATTCTTTAATTCTTTATAATATGAAAATAAATATAAATTCACGGATAGAAACTGAAACAGAAAGCTCATATGAAAAGCAGTAGAATGGCAAGTATATAAAAATACTGCGTCTACAATTATAAATTACTAAAACTAAAAATTAGGTTCTCATAATCCATATTACAATACGTAACTTGAAGCTGACATAAAAAAATTATCACCAACAATTTTTAAAAATCCCGTATTTATCCCATTGACTCCCACAGGGGACTCCCCAACCGAATTACTTATTTGCCAAATTTCACTTTTAAAAAAATAGTTTCATCTGAGCGTTGTCTGTCATTCATTATCTAACAGTTAAGTTTTATACATATATTTTATGTTGATTACACTATCATTTTTTTAACAACATGTCAAATATTTTGCGTACATATTAAAACGCTTAGTTAAATATTTAATAAGAGGAAGTTTCATTGAACAATCTTGCTTTATTACGACGTTAACATTTGGGTCCCTTGTTTCTTTTTCCTTATTAAATGAAATATCTTCTCGTGCCTATAAGGATATTTATGTTAAACATTACATTTTTATATAATATTAATATATTAGGATAAATTACTCTATAAGTTTGTAAGACAGTGACAGTCAAATATATATTGTTACAAATGAAAAGACCTGACTTCGTAGAACTAAAAGAAAACAAAAACAAAATTTATCATTAAGATTAACAATCGAGACCCATTTAACTTTTACAGGGCTCCCTGTGAAGATTTAACTGGTCGAAAAGTTGCTCCTGCTTATCTTAATATTTTTTTTAACCAAGAACTCGATGCTTTTCCCAGCAGGTTCAGAAAACTATTATTATTTTATGTGTAGACCACAATAGAACTAAACATAGACGTATATATATATATACATATTAAATACAAAATTCAATATGCCAAATGAGAATCCAACCCACAACTCAAAATCGAAAGAAAAATCTACAACTCTTTTCTCTCGTAGTAGTATCAGAAAAATATTAAAAAGGTGCCGAAATAATACAAATATATGAAAAATTGCAAACAAAGTTCATCGAGGCAACAAAAGTAAACAAATTTAAACTGAAAATAATATAAAGCTTTTAAAATAATATAAAGCTTTCAAAAATTGCTGTTTTCCGTTGTAGTTTCATCCAAATATTGTTCTACCTTTTTTATTGAAACTGTTCTCAGTTATCTGAAATATGTATTGATATTTCAAAACATGACTATTACATTCATAAAACTATATTTTCTTTATTTGTTTTTTAGCTTCACGCTGTATTCCATACATAGAAGAGTAGGCAGAGGGAACGTGGGAACCTAGTCATAAGACTCGAGTAGAAATCGAACCCATAACCTGTCACATTCATAGCCACGATGGTATAGCCATGATTGGTCTCAAGCAAGATACGATTGCATAATGAAAAAAATCGAAGCACGAATCTGCCTCGCCCACCGAGGGTTCCATACAAAAATTGGAGTTCTCGAGCTTTATCTGAAATTTAAGTTTAGCTTAGCCGGGGCCCTTTTAACTTCACATGACCTAACGGCTTCAATTTCAATATTTGCCTCCTTTTAAGGCTATTAATTTTTACAATTTACCCACAAATGTATAATTTTCAGATGTTGATGATAACTTCCATATTTCATAATTACAGGTCAACCGGGAGAGCACCCTTTTTATTTTGATTCCCTTTATAGTGTCAAAATACAAGTTTTTTGCGATATAAACTGCCATATCTTATTTTTTTTTCAGTAAACTTAGAAATTTATTTTTTTCGGAAACCAAAGAGCAGTAGATCTGAAAATATATCTGATATCCTCGAGCGTTCCTGAAATAAAGGCTCTTGACAGTGAGACAGGTGGATGGACAACAAAGTGATCTTATACGATCCTATTTTTCGTTCGCCTTCAAAACAGATTTAGTAGGTTTTCACTTGAAGCCGACGTTATAATCTTTATCTATAGGTACATAATAAATCATTACAAGGGGCTAAAGCGCAAGCACGTACCTACATCCAAAATTTTATCTCTACATAAGCAATTAAACCTTTGGCAAAGGCCCTTCATTGAGATACGATTCACATTTTGATTGGATTACCGGATCTATTGTTAGGCTGTTCTCAGATATTACCTGGTTTTGTTCGAAATATCATAATTTCAAATACACAATGTGAACTAAGCTAATGTATTGTTATTATTATATTTAACTGTATGCTTACGATCTAAATGTAAGAAACTCCGTTTTCCACTTTCTCCTGAAATTCTACCACGCCTTTGGACCTCTGTACGTAACTCAAAATATACAATTTTTATATTTTATTTTTAATATTTTTCCACTTTAACAAAACGAAGCTTAGCGTTGAGGTCCGCCACTCAACACACGAGACATTGTGTGTCTTTCGCCTACTCCACTATTTGGAAAAAAGCTCAAAACTGAATTTAAAAAATAAATTAATCATTATTAAAAGGTTTTACATTAACCTGCGATAAAATTGATTCTTTGAAGTGCTTCCAAGTAACTATGAACTTTGTTGTAAAAACAACATGAATCTGTGCTTTCGTTCTATGCAAACTGAATTACTCTTGAAAGTTTCAGTACAAAAGATACCAAGGCAACTATTAATAATAAATAGACCAATCGAGACATGATTTAATAGCCAACTTTAATTATTCAAGTGCCTCAAAGTACGGTAAGCTTACTTGCACTTTGGAAATTTCCAGCAAATTCTGCATATATATATATAACTTGAAAGTAAGATTGAATATTGATGAAATTCAGCTTTCTCGTATTAAATAGGAATTAATAAAGCGTATTGTAAAAGAATTACAGTATATAATATAGTGTACTAGTATAAGGAAATCCCTTCGTGACGCATAATACGTAGGTATAAAGATATGTGTATATATATATACAAAAGAGCGTCTGCCTGAGAATATCTACTTAGAATGAATAATTTTTAATTCCTAACTCTGATTAAAAAAGACAAAATACAGCACTGACCGTCGCCATATAATGTGCAATATCTGAACATAGAACTAAAAGTGGAGAACAGTATGTTTTAACTCTCTTCTTACCCTGTAATATGCGAGATGCGGTGTAAAGCTAAAAAAAAGTGTAATAAAAATCATGAAGAGATACACAATAATATTAAAAATAAGTGAATATATAATTATAATGACTAAAATAAACTTATACAAGTTAAATGTTTAAAAAATATATATTTTTTTTTTTAAATAAGATTTTATCTGCCATAGAAATGCACAAAACAGTTCCACTCATTGAATACTAACTGACATGTAAATAAATTATCATTAGACTATTTTCAATTAGAAAATTATATTTTACAATAGAAAAATTATTATACTACTCAAAGGTAGGCAAATTAAAACACTACGATCGTTCGAAATACCTTTCGCTTAACAATCGCACGAAAATTCCATTAACACACGATAAAGAAATATCCAAACTTTCCAGATAGAAAGTTTGTGAGTGTTTCAAAAGTTGAAAGAACTGCTTTTATCGTTCTACATTTCTTTGCGAGCGAAATGATATAGATTTTTGGTGAAATTAAAATTTCATTTGGGTACAGTTTCCTCTGGCGGCTGCGAACCAAGTTTTGGTTAAATCTGTTCCATGTTTTATAGAGGCGATTTGAAAGTGTTTTTTGATTGGTTTCCTTCAATTTTAATATACTAGTATCTTTAAGAATTCTATTGAGAAGACAAAAAATATATATTAAAAAACATATATTTAAGTGATTTGAATTTTTGCGATATTAATCCAGTTGTCCGGAATATTTTCGATAGAAAATAAATAAGCAAAATTATGTGTGAATTATTAAGATTGTGGGGTTGTATGATGCAGGTGGAACGAGTGCAGTAGAAAACTAAAACTATTAAATAACTTTAAAACGGAGCTTTCAAAAAAAAAATACTGGCTATAACTATAAGCTAATCGTAATCGATCTTTCCTCTGAATTTTCTATAGATTTTGTGTTGAGTGACAGAATCCAATACCGCGCTTTATCTTGTTACCAAAGCGAGAAAACGATAATATTAAAAAATATCTTCATTCAAGTGGGAATCGGCTTCGAATGCCAGTGGAAATTATTATTATTGAAGACGACACAAAAAACACGACTGTATAAATTAAATTAATGTTTACAGTCAAGAAAAATCTAATATCATTTTTTTATTAGAGAGGACAAGGCAAACGAGCGTTCGGGTCACCTGATGGTAAATGATCACCGCCGCCCACTACCCCGTGCAACACCAGTAGAGCTACAGGTGCGTCGTCGGCCTTTAAGGTGGAGGATGTTGGGCGCCGGGGCCCGGCATTATCTAATGCAAAACGCAAGAGCCACTACTTCACGCCGGTTTTAAATAATAACGCATCATTTATTAAAATCGGTTCACCGACACGCTAAAATACTACCCTCCTTTTGGACTTCGCCGCAGTCGGGTAATAAAAATGCTTCTAGCTACATTTCTACCTGAAAGTATAGTAGAAATTTAATAAAGATACATTAAAAAAGAATATTTACAAACGCTCCGGTCAACAACAACAACCCCGATAGGCTGAAAACTTCCAAGTTGCTATCTCGTATATAATAGTTCGCCCGAGGCGCGGTATTAAAAACATATTATGTTATGTGTATATGTATGTTTATAATATGTTAATAATAAAAATAGCTTAATAATATTTTTCTTTTCCGTCATCAAAATTTAATTTTTATTAATATTTAGACTTAATTAGAGATTAAAATCATATATATATATAGCCTTCACTCGTGTGACAGAGGCCAAGACGATTTGGCATTCATCCAGCGTACATTAGTGTCTCAGCTATGTTTGCTTAAATTTAAAATTTTCAAATACAACCCCATGTTATAATAAATACTGCCCCAAATTCTATATTGGTGCCAAGTTTTTGCTGCTTATTATATTATAATTTAATTTGCTTATTATTTTTCTAATTTTAACGATTAATACTTGTATTATAAATATAACGTGCGATGGTAGCTCGGGTTTTATGCCTTTATAACACTTTATGTCCGTAAAATTAAATAGATAGAGGAAGAGATACTTAGTAATCATGAAAAATCATCCTTGTAAAATTATCTATATAAAATATAAAAAAATATATCTGTTCGTGTGTTTGTCTGTTCGCTATTGACTCCGAAATGGCCGAGTCGATTGGCGTGAAATTTCGAGAAGTTGTTCCCTGGCTTCCGGGGATGGTTATAGGCTAGATTGATCCGGAATCCAGAAACGCATTTTCTTTTATTTTATTTTTTTATCCGACGAGATGTATTTTTGCCCGCTAACCCAACAGCTGACTGCACTAAGCCTCGCGCGAGCGTAGCGAGCCGGCTCAGCTGGTTAAATATAAAATTATCGTGAACAAACAGACAAACATTTTAAAAATCTTTTTTTTTTGTTGTATACATTACTAAATGCCACTAATAACATTTTTTCTTGTAATTGTAATATATCTAGCATGTACAGACACGGATTCGTTACGATTTTATTACAAATGTTGCTTAAATATACATAGAATACATACTATGTCTGTACACTAAAAGATAAAATTTCTAAAATCATATAAATGAGCTACTTGGTTCAAAATATTGATGTTACCTGAAATTACCTGAAAGTTCCTGAAGTCCACCTAAGCTCGTCCACATGTTATCGTTAAAACCGCCATTTATAACGCTACTATTATATTAAGGCTAAATCCAAAGTTGGACTTGTGAACTTAAGCGGGGTAATTATGTAAATTAACCCTCATAATGCGCATAAACTCGCATCTAAGTGGAGTAGAATGTGAACTTAATATATTTTCTTAACGAAATGACGCGTATTTTGCAAGCTTTTATATACCTCACTGTATAGAATGTGTGTAAAATAAGTATCTAATATAGGCCGAGGCCG
>JBAIZZ010000023.1:275060-360035 GCA_037355905.1 Heliconius aoede
TTTTTTTTTTGAATTCCCCCTTCTCTTAGTATTAATCGGAAATTACTTCAAAAATATTACATGAATGGCTTACTAGAAGCCATCCAGATTTACAAGATATTGCGCGTTGGTGGAATTTAGCGCTTTGTCTTGTACTAGAAATTCATTTCCAGTGCAAACACCGCGTGGCTCTGCCACGATAGTATTTCAAAAGAATATTACATAACATACCTTAAAATATATAAATTCACAAATAAAATTTTGCTATTGTAATATATATACTATAATATTGTAATTTTATTCCATTTAAATGCTTTACGTGGCAAAATTCCACATAATTTAAAGAGAGCACGTCAGCTAAAACACTTTTGTCATTTCACGTGAAGCTCATTTGGTGCGCCAATACCTCTGTCTGTGAAATACAAATAATTCTTACAAATGTTCATTTTATTTATATGTGTATGACAAATGAATAATTTTTATTTTTTCATTTATTATTTCGTCTCTAGATATTCGTCGTGTGTACTTTTTCTGTAATGTTTAATATTTTTTTTTAGCTTCATGCTCTATCCCACATATAACAAAAACGTAGAGAGAACATGGGAACCTAGCGTTAAGGTCATTTACGTTATCAATTTTACGCGCAATTCTAAAAGCATTGGGCGTTCAGTTGCGGAACTCAACGCCACACTTTGCCTCGTGCCCACAGCAACTAAATGGAAACATAAAATATTCCATTTCCCCGAGTGGAAATCGAACTCATATCCGTCGCGTTTACAGTCGTATGCTTGTATCCCTACGCCTGGACTGGCTCTAATTTACTTTCAATTTTAAAACATTACTTCACTTGTAAATGAAATTTTAGTTTATGCTAGACTAGTTTTTACTAAATAGAAGTGTACATAGCTATTCAACCCCTCGAGTGTTGCAGTGCCTTGAATTAAGACAAAAAGTGGAGAATGGAGAGTATTTACTTTGGATTCTTTTTGACAAAGTATCACAGTTCGCGTAGCAACCCCAGAATGTGAACTGTGCCCACCCCAGAATGTGAACTGTGCCCACCCCAGAATGTGAATTGTGCCCACTCTAGGTTAGTGGCCATACTAACAAAACAAAATGCCCTGGATTATCAACAAAAAAAAACCTTTACACTAACATAACTGTTCAAAGCTCAAGTCCAGGCCCTCAACTCGCTTATAAAAGAGATTAAACAGTTTCCCGGAATTGGTTCTAACAACTAAAGTAGATTAATTAGTGTAAACTTCAACAAATGTGTTTATTTGGAAAAACTTCACTTATCGACATCTCTTTGAATAAGTCTTGGTAAATATTTTTTTAAGTAAAGATCATTTTTGTAACTTGGCTGAATATGAAGTGTAGAAAATTTATAAGTAAAATGTACTAATTTGAGATTTGAAACGGCTATTTTGGTAAAGGTGTAAATTAAGGTATGTAAAATTACAAATATTTTTTATTAATTTTAGCTTGGAATGTAAAGAAAAGAATGGCATTTCATACTAAATTGAAGCAAACCCCACAATGAGTCCCATCTGTGCCTATGGCTGCATAATTTATTCATACCTGATAAGGTATGTTATGTTAAGGTAAGGTAAGGTAATTACAATTTATTATCAACCTGCAAAATTGAGGTTATGGCAGATTATTAAAAATATTGAGTATTTATTCTCTATTCAATTATTTTGTTGTCTATTGGTCATCTTACTGGACCTTATGTAAAATGGAATCTCCAGTATTTACTCTCTATATAAAATTCTCTTCTTAGACACTCATCTCCTAATTTACACCTAAAAAGAGCATAGAAATTTAGTATTTTATTTCTAGTTTCACTCTATATCACGCAAAACCTGCTGTTAGCAGAGAGCTAATATAGATACAGTGATTGAGTGTTAAGTGG
Source organism: Heliconius aoede (assembly GCA_037355905.1). Classification (NCBI taxonomy): domain Eukaryota; kingdom Metazoa; phylum Arthropoda; class Insecta; order Lepidoptera; family Nymphalidae; genus Heliconius; species Heliconius aoede. The sequence continues at coordinate 276,955 of JBAIZZ010000023.1, forward strand.
CAGAATTTAGCCCCATGCCAGTTTTGATATAATGAAAATAATTAATTCCCTTCCCGATTCCTAGTGAGAATCGAATTCAGAACCACCTCGCTTACATTCAGACGTCAACCCTTCTTTGAGAATGTATTATATAAATAAGTCTGACGTAAATATTTTCTTAAGAAATATAATGAAAAAGAAAAAAAATTGAAGCCGTATTTATAATAAAGAGTGTCTGTCTGTAAATAACAAACTATATATGAAAATAAATTGTAACCTTATACATGAAATGATCTCATAATTTTCATGAAGCCGGGATTAGTGTCGGGTTTTCGGATTTCCCTCACGTAGAATTAATTTTTGGGTTAAAAAGTCATATTTTTCACAATTTCACGATATTTTATTTAATATCGCACCTGTGTGAGTCCATATTTTGTAAATGGTGTGGTTTTTTCAGTACACTGCAAAAAGTAAGCTTAGAGTGCAATTTTAATTTAAATTTGAAAATTAATGTTAACATTTTCCTGTTTGATTATTTTGTGAGTTCGAATCTCACTTGTGGGAATGAATTTAATTTTTTCGCTCTGATAAGACAAAGTGTGGTGTTGAGTTCCGCTACTTAACATGCAATTTTACTTATTCGGGTGGAAGATGCGGTGGGGAGGATATCCTGCTATCTCTAATAGACGCGCTAATTCCCGCCTCTAAATTAGGGAACGCTGTCTTTATGAGGAATAGGGTATCTTAACACCAGGTTCCCTCTCCCAATACTGATATGTGGGAAGTAAAAAAAAAAAAAAAATTGACAATTTTTAAAAAATATAACGCTTAAAACACGTGAATTAGGCATTATTCACCTCGATGTTTCCTCATCCAGTGTCGCGGTTACAGGTCCTTCATTACAATCTTAACTGCTTCGATTCGTTACGTTTCGACTACAATTCATTAGGGCAACCCCAGTAAGTAATTGTGACCCCCGAACCCCCCTTATTTATGGGGGGGTGGTGATCATCTGAGTATAAATGGCCGATATTGGTTTTAGAGCGAGCAAATTAAATTTTATTGCTGTTTAATCCTGCGGCTCGTTGGGGTTGGATTTTGTTCTTAAGACGTAAATAGTCATTAACGTTGGGTGTTCAAATTTTTATGGTTTATGTACGTATTAATATTGTAATTAAAGTTTTATCTTACCTCGTATTTACAACATTTCCATTCCATTTACATTTCCAAAGTATTATATCAATTTCAGGAAAACTTTGGTACTAATTTCTCTCTCTCTCTTTCTCTAATAAATAGTGAAGTTGCCAAAGTAAACAATTAAAACAACCAAAAAAAAATCACTAGCACAATGTCAAACATTAGTATAGCAATTAAATTATTATACTATTACTGTTTTCCAAGTTCTCTTATAAGTATCTACTTTTATCAGTGCGTTTCTAGTTGAGCGAATGTTTAAATTTCCAAAGAGACAATCTTAAGTTTCAAGAACAAGCCAGCAATAGATCTTTTGAACTTCGCTAAGCGACCCGCTCGCCCGCCTTTTAGACGCTTGTGCGAATACTTTGTAACATTTACATGTTTATATATTTTTTTTCCTATTCGTTTCTTTGTCGACATCTTAATAGTTTTTCTGTAAGTTTTTATATTGTAGAAATAGTAATTTATATGCATAAAAAAAATTAAACTGTTTGGATTTTTGGTCGTAAATTTGAAATTCCATTTTTCTCGTTTTTTTCAGATTCAAGCTGTATCAATGTTGCATATGGCGGGGTAGGTAGATGAAAACTAGTGTTAAGACACTCTATTCACCATACAATTTAGATGGTTATTCGTTATCAAGTAACAAATTTTAAGTAAACATCTACTATAAAACTTAATTACTTCAATTCCGAATTCTAACGTGTAATTAATGCAAATTCCAAAGGGTCTAATGTTACAAGGACTGCGCAGGTAAATAATTTATTCTATGAACCCCATACGGTTCGTGAGGCTTTGATAAGTGCTCTCTCTAAGCCTGATATGAGGCTGGCTTTTATATACTTTTTTGAGACTACGTTTATTAATGAAAATAACATAGAAATCCTTTCAATAGTTTAAAATTGCATAGTTAGGAAGCGGCTTTGTTTTACACTATGTAAAAAATTAAGAGATTTAGAACACTTATTATAAAGCCAAAAATAACAAAAAAAATCTTTTTTTTACTTACTTAGTTATAATTACGGTACTTGCTAAGATAAATATAATCTCAAACCATATTGATAAAAACATCCTAAAGCTACACTTAGAAAGATACACTTAGAAAATAATTCTTAAGTGCCTATTTTATGATTCACTTTCCATTTATTTTAATTCAAAAGTTCAAGTGCAAAGTTCTTAGAAAATAGAAATGTATTACTTATAATTGATTTTAGTTCATCTTAGTATAAAGAATAGAGAACGGAGTGTCTTAACACTATGTTCCCTATCTGCTGCCATTAGGAAATAATTTTCCGAGTAGGAATCGAACCCACAATCCACCAACCTACAAAATTTGCACGACCTCCAATAAATAATATGTATTTAACAAGAAATAAAACAACAAAGTAACAAAAAATAACAAGAATTTTCCTCTTCTTTAACTAAAGCTCGACTGACGGTTATAATAATTATGGAACTCTAATTTCCCTTGTAAAGTAAGCAGCGAACACGCTAATAAATATGTATGCTGAGACCCCGAATAAAATGAAACATTATATAATTTAATTTTTTTTCATCTTACAAAAACAGTGACACATTTTCGTCGACAATCTTAATTCGGCCTTGTTTTAATCAACACCTCCCTCCCACCCGGGGTTCCCTCACCCTCCGTTGGTGTGAGGGAAAGTGGAACGTAGAGAAAAACATCACTTGTCAACTCTGATCTTCTGGGGGAGGCCGTGCACAGATGTCGCGATAAGAATATTAATTTAAATATACCGCATTATTATTTTTGGAGGACGTGATTTTGAAAGCGAATTGGTATCTTTAGGGGTGAGTGCCTGTTCAACGTGTGTTTTCAGTAAGTGGATTACATCGTTAGCACGTATAATATGGTAATCTTAAACGATGTCGTGTGTTTCATAAAAAAGAAAAGTGATGCTGATGTCGCCGAGTTGTGGATTCGATTCCCGCTCGAGGAATTTAAATATTTATTATTGTTATTGCCACGCGGAGGTAACGAGGCAAACGTGGCGTTGAGTACCTCGACTCAACATTGCAATACCTCTAGAATTCTGCTGAAAATAAGAAACAATCGTGTCTTAACGGGGGACGGAGTGTCTTGTCACTAAGCTCCCTTTGTCTACCATGCTACATGCAGGATACAGCTCAAACCTGAAAAACCAAAGTATTTTGTAAATAATTTCTATGCAACACACAAAAGAGACACAAATCCAAGTGCAACAGATAAGCTAGATTTAATAAATTTATAGAAATACAAAGTAAACATGAGGTCAGGTTACGTGCGAGGTATGTTTATCAACTCGGATCTCAACTGGATTAGAGTCAATTAGCGCTGACATCAGAGCATCGATCAGTTTGCAAAGATTAATCAAGCGAAGTACTAGATTGCTGGAGCGAGAATCCTAGAAGTCAATTCAGAAAGTTTCAATACATTTGTTATTGGAAACTGTAGAAATTATTAATATTGATTTGAAATGTTTAAGTTGAATTGCGATGTCGTCGTGCCGCAGAGGTAAAGGCGTGTGGGTTCGATTCTCACTCGAAGGAATTGAACATTAAATATTTTCAACTCCCGCTCCCCCCTTTCGCGGAATTGTGGAGACGACGGGTGAAACTCATCGCCGTTCTTTGCCTCGACTCCAGAGCGAAGGATTAAATATTTAATTACCTCGACTGGAAATCGAATACACAACCTGTCGCGTTTACAATTACACGCTTGTGTTCCTGCAGTAAATTAAAAAAGTAATATATTATAAAATAAGCCGTATATAATGGATATTTAGATAGAAAGTCTCAATTAACCAAATATATAATAACAAATATACGTACTTACTAGTGTCAAATGTTTTCATTAAGCCATGTCTTTATAGACCCATAACTCCCGTGAAAATATCGTTAAACTACCCTTCCAGGGTCGCTGAACAATTTGGTTACAGCCGCAGGTAAATATGGCAGACAGGAATGCTGGATCTCACGTACCTTTCTAGACGAGGTTATTTAATTAATACATGTATATAGTGCGGATAAGAACCCGCATTGTCCATGTAAAATGTGTTATTAAAACGTTAGACACATGTAGATATATATTTTTAATTAAATTTTGTCATAATTAAATGGATGTAGGCCAGTTGTGGCGTAGGGGTACAAATACTGTGTGTACGTGTGACTATAACTATATAATATATATGTGGGTTCGATTCCCACTTTAGGAAATGCAATAATTTCGTTTTGTTCGCTCAGGGGTCGAGGCAAAGCGCGGCGTGTATTTCTGCCACTCAACACTATACGTTTCCAGAATCCAGCGAAAAGTAGGGAATGGAGTATCTTAACACTAGCCTCTCTCTGCTGCATGCGGGGTACAGCGAGTACCCCGCATGCAGCAATTTACTAATTTACTAAATATATCTGTAAAGTTGAGGAATGCGTGATTCTATATAGACTATGGTTACTGGTTCAATTTCTATTGCGAAAATATTCACTACAATAAAGTACGGCGTTTAGTTACACACCATAAGATCCAACGGTTAATAATATAAATAAACGAAAAATGTGTGAAAATTAAAAAAAAAATATGTAAATAATAGCAACAATGTGACAGTAACAACTTTACGACCAAGAAATAAAATTAACATTGTCGTGTGTATGTATATATTTAATGGAGCTTAACCCAGTGGAGCTTAAACTACGCTAACTTTATGACTGGTTCACTCATAAAAATTAAGATGGACCCGTAAAATAAATGCTTATTACAATGACGAGCTCAAATTGAGTTGTCCTGTAAGCTATATAGTTTACTAGCTCCCAAATTAAGTGTTTCATTTTATATTTCATATAAAACTATACTTGAAAAGAGTGATTTTTTGGACTACACTTAATAATAGAGTCGATGGAAATCGAACCTACAATCTGTCAAGTTTTCAAATCAAATAGTTTTACAGTATAAATTTAAATTTAATTCGTTTAAGAACAGGTCGACTGTCGCGTCCCCCACGTTTATTATACGTGTATGTATAGATGGATGGAAAGTTTTGTTGTTCATAATATGAGAGCTAGCGCTGTTTGCGTCGACGTGTAAAGTAATTTATTACTGCAGATTCATAATGTGTTTTCTTTCGCGTGTTCACCCAGAGTTATAATACGTTTAACACTGATATATGATCTGGTGGCATGTATGTGATAATATTTGTTATATTTCTCGATGATCTCTTAGTCATTTTATTTTTCAGAATCATAGTGTAACCCGCATATGTAGCCAGAGGGAGCTTGGCAAGGCATTTTATTCCCCAGTTTTCCCCGAAGTCAGAAGGCATAGTATGTTAATTTTTTCTACATCTTTTTTTTTCTAGAGAGCATAGCGGGGAAATGAAAATATTTCATCGACCCAAGTGGGAATCAAACCCACAACTTCACACTTCACAATCACACGCTTGTACCTCTGCGCCACCATTCGTCTCTATTATATTTTTCATGTAATATTTAGGTAATATAATTTATGAACTTTCCTCGTGGACTTAAGATATTGTTGTACCAACGATGACGAATTATTTTATGTAATTGTCAAAGTCAAATAATATTATAAAAAAAATAAAAAGATATTCTTTTTTAATGTCTAATAATCTAGTATCAGCTCATTTTATTATCTTAGCAGAAAAGTGCTAGAAGCTGGGCGGGTCAATTTTCCTTTGAAATTTAAATTAATCCTTATTTAAATAGTATGTATACTTTTATAAATTAATAATTTAATTGAAATCCTATCCTTTACCTATCCTTTTTTTTGGTCCGTACTGTCTTTTTGTTTTGCTGAAATCTAAAAACCAATAAGAATAAGTATAACAAAAGAAAATATAACTAAAAAAAACTTATTATACTTTAAAATAAACTTTATATATCTCACCTAAATTCGTCAAGTTATCACTTATACACCTCTTAAACACCTCTTCTTAGAGAATCTGATATTTAACAAAATCAAATAAATACATAGAAAAAACCAAGTATTTTCTCCAAGACATCAAAACAACCTTTTAAACTAACATTAAGGGAATTTCCTGTACCCAATCCTCACGTATAAAAATTTCACACGAAGAAGGATCTACATTAATCATTCGGAATCCACAGAATTTCGTCTTATTAGGGGATCTAACTCGTGAAGAGTCAAACAACAGAATGGCGTGTAATTGGTATGATCTCTAATATTGGCTATTCCGGTGGTGTAGCGAGAACTCAGGTTTCCGATTCAAAAAGTTTTGGCTTTATTGATTGATTTGTTGGGGGAAAACCATTTGCTGTGGATTAAGTGGTTTTTGGGGTTCTCTATCTGACATGGAAAATACAGAATCTCTTTGTTATCGCGTGAAGATATCGAGCTGGAATTATACTACGAAATCAATTAATCAAAAATTCTATGATAAGACAATGAAACGATGATGACGAGGCAATGCTAATAGCATAGAATCGTTGCTGCATTTTGTATCAAAATTTGCACCTTTATTAAAACCCATAAGGTAACTTAAGATCCTTGACTCTTATTGATTTTTTTTTTGCTTCACACTGTGTTACATAGCTGGAAGGGTAGACAAAGGGAGCCTGGGAATCTGGTGCTAAGACACCTTCCGTTCATGACGCGGCGTGGTCTGAAAATGGGGAACGGAACTGTCTTAACGGGAATGGATAGTCTTACTTGAGCGAAGAAACTGTACGCCGCGCTTTTAGTCTTTACCAGAGAAAAAAAAAGAAAATATGATATATTTCATAGAAATTAGTGGAAATCAAACTCACACCCATACCATGGTCTCAAATAATAATGCGCCATGGCCTCAAATTTTGTCAAATCTATATTATCTTTACAAATACTATTTTAATATGCGATCTTTCAATATAATTTGTAGTAATATATTTTCTCGCCAGTCTAAATGGCGGTTAACACTATTCGCCTCCGTGGATATCAATGGTATGGAAGGCATTACCGGTTCGGTGTAATCTTCTATATCATTGTTAATGGTCGGCTTTGGGATATTAATTTCGGAAATATGGTGTTGCCATAGCAATATAATATTACGGTAAGTTTCTTATATTTAGGCTATTTTATCTTTGGTGGGCCTATTTTTTTCATATGGCAGAGACATAAAATAGGCAGAAAACTGTTGAAGTTAAAGAGGAGAGATTGGTTTCTCGATGAAGAAAAATGTCGTCACCGAGAAACAAACCCGTAATAGAGTTAAGTGATATATATTATCTATAATGTTTGTTGAAGTGCATACTAAAAGAAACACATATTTTTATTTTATTTACTTTCAAAAAAAAAACCAAATCGGTAATGGAATAAGTTTGTGTCTTATAATAATTAAAATATTTTACTTTAAGTGCATATTATTTTTTGTTTTATGTGATAAAAACATTATTTTTTTGTTCTAACGAACGAGTCTCACCGGTAAGTAATAGCTTGGCGAGAACAACTTTTTTGTAAGATTATTTTTAAAATAAAATAAATAAAATTTTAAAAAAAGTCTTGAATGCGAATCGAACCTACATCCTGTCGCTTCGAATCAGACGCTTGTGCCCCTGCACCACAACTGCCATCATCTTATTTCCAAGATTGTGTAATACTGAAAAGTCAATAGAATAATTTATCAATCTATATCGATAGCACAATCTACTCCATAAAAAGAAAGCCCATAAGATCAATTACATAAAATGACTCCCAATACTTCCTGTAACACATTCGAAAGGTAACTCTACCATAAATTCAATTTCAGACATGACAAAAGATTTACGGTTTTCACTCAAAACAGAACCCCATAAAAGATTTTATTGTGCCTGAAAGCTCTATTTGTCGTCTCAGCGTGCGTTTTAAACAAGGTCACTTTTTATTGTTCTACATTACGATATCGGGATGTTACATACGTCAATGACGTTTCAAATTTTTTATAGGATATTTTTTGTGGCATCTATGTATCAAAATAGGCATATCTAGGGATATTGCAAGATCCATATCGAAATAGCCAGAGAGAACGTAGCGCTATACGCTACGGTCTCCATATACCTCTTAAGCCTCGTCCCCTGTCATCAACCTTTTGATACATGCCCACCCGTCCTCCTCACGCTTGTTAAGATAACTTTCTCTAGTATCATCAGCACTGTTCTCGAAATTAAATCGAGGTAGGTCTCCCTCTGGCTCTCTGAATTTATTTAATTTCAACTTTAATTCAATGTAAAAGGTCATCTTGAGTGAAGATTGAGTGATTTTGCGACCCACATTAAGACATGTCAAAAATCAAAGGAACGTAAAAGAAAAGTTTCTATTAATATTCAAATATATACGGTAGAATATTGAAACAAAGTTACGGTTACTTATCGTAAATTAATTGGTTATCCTTTTTCTAATACTTATCAATTGAATGTGTGTGAACAAAATTCAATAGATGCAAATATTAACCTAAACAAGCACAAACTCAGCACGCTCAAGCACTTACCTCGCATACATACAAAGCATTTTTTTTTATTAAGAATAAAAGTGGAGGCTGCTATGGAGCCGGAGCACAAGCGTGTGACAAGTTGTGGGTTCAATTCCCAATAGGAGGAATAAAATATTTAATATTTTCTATTTTTCTTTCTGGTAACAGGGCAAAGCGCGGCGTTGAACCACTCAACACGCATAGCAAAGGGAATTCGGCAGAAAGCTGCGTAGTGTCTCAATGGGAACGGATTCTCTTAACACAAGGGTCACAGGGTCAATAGAAGCACTAATTTCAATTGGGTTATTGGTGTGAGCGATAAGCACTTTTAACAAGAACCTATTGTCTATATTTTAATATTTTAACCCCACCTATTTAAGAATTACAGCACCCAATCGTGGGAATGAATTTATTTTTATTTTCTTAGTTCTGATAACAAGACAAACACTATTTTGAATTCCAGCATTCAATTCTTGAAAATTAGACACAAATTGGGCAACGAAGAGTCCTTTCTTTTCCTTCTTATATTCTATACAGCGTAAAGTTAAAAAAAATGTATATAAAGGTAAATATTTTTACTAATTTAGCTTACTTAACTATATACTTAAATGTCTATTTTCAGTCATATTTTTTACTATTATATATGAAGCTATATTATATGTAAAATAATAGTAATTCGATACATTTAAAAACAGATGGATATATTTGCTTGCAAATTTCGTGAATCAGATGCCAATATAGGACCCGATCGATACAAGCAGCTTTACATATTTGCATAATGGGATTTCGTCCGGGACGACGACTTGTGAAATGTCTCAGCCATTGTTTCGTTTTGTATTGTATTGTATTGTATTTCCTTCGGACTTCTAGAAAATTGTCGCAAAATATCAAATTATTGTTAATATTTCAACGCTAGGGAGTTGGACTTCTCCATTCTTAGTGAATATGAACTTGGTATATTTAGTTACATACTCTCTGTTTCTCTTTCGTTTAGATTTCAATGTGCGTATTTTCATTTTTAGGGTTCCGTAACACAAATCCCTTATAGGATCACTTTTGCCCGCCTGTCCATCTGTCAAAATGATTTGTCTTGAGATCGCGTGGAAGTATCAAGCATAAATGCAAAAAAAAGTTTTTCTGCATTTTCTATGAAATTTGCCGCTTAGTCAAAACCTTGTGTGTGGACATACAATTACAAAATTTGGCACGAAGTGAGGACTTTAAAAATAAATAAGGAAAAAAAACATTAAAATCTTCTACTTTTCATACAAAATTAGTTAAGTTTATCAACTTTTATGAGTTGTACTTCCCTTTCGAGGCCGTTGTGGTTCAGTGGCACAAGCATATTCCTATAAACACAATGGTTGTGGATTCCATTCTCACTCAGGAAAAGGAATTATTGCTCATAAATTTTTTTTTACTACATTCTGCAAGCAAACCACGGCGTTAAGTTTCACCACTCTACACGAAATGTCTCGAAAATTTGGTGGAGAGTAGGGGACGCAATCCTTTCTTTTACAAAAAATCATTGATTTACGATACGGTACGAAAGCCTAAGTGGGAAAGTCCGTTTGCACTTTTTGCACCGATTTTTTACAATTTAACTAATAATAATTTCTCTTAACTAATTATTAGATATTCGGTCACTCAACACGCAACGCCTCAAGAATTCACCGGAACATAAGGAACGGAGTGCCCTAACACTAAGATCTCTCTAACTACTATGAAGTAAATATCGAAAATTTTCTTCTCAATTTAAATAATATAACTTATCTCCATATATGCCTGAGGTACTATGAAATAAACATAAAAAAGAGTATTGTTCAAACAATTTAATCCTAATATTATCTATACGCCGCGTCGATACCACTTATTGCCGATACCAATGATTGCCATAAAATTTAGAATTCCATTTTGCAAAAGTAAATATATTTTCGACAGTGACAAGCAAATGTTACTGGAATATCGCCTGTGCTGGAGCCCGTTTACATTTAAACGTACCGCCACTGTTACCGTAAAACTGAAGTATTTGATAGGATTATATTTTATTGTTTTTTTATTTCTATAGCTTCACGCTATTGCGCTATTCCACAAAGAAATTTAGCAGGGGAATCCTAGAGTTGATACAATCTATTCCCCACTTTCTCCGTCCGAGGCATTGTGTGTTGAGTGGTGGAACTTAACGCCACGCTTTGCTGTTTACGTTTCGAGTGGGAATCGAACACATAATCGTCGTGTGTACATTTATTTACCCGCTTATATATTGTGTCCATATGTAACAAACTTAATGTACCTATTATTGATGGTTTTCAAATAATTATTATCTTTCTTTATTAAATTTTGCCCAATAGAAAGAAGTTCTATACATTGTACGCTAGTACAGTCGTACACGTGTCTAAACCGGTGAAATAATATTATTAATATTAAATAGTTTTTAATTCATTACCATAATATTTTTTCCATTTTAATTCATTTCCATAAGAAGAATTGAACCATCATATTTAACACATTTAGTTTATTTTTACTTTTTTCTTATATTTTTATTGTTTTTATGCAAAAAATCGAAAAGCCACACTGTGAACGAGCTTACTATTTTCTATCTATAACTTATTCACATCAGATAAATTGATTTTATTTTTACCTGCCTTTTAATCTAATGCTATTAGAATAAAAAATATGTTATGAAATATATCACTTTTATTAGAATAATTTGCTTTTGAGCGGTGGTACTGAACGCTGTGGATCATTTTGTTACGAGACCGAGGTAATAAAAATAATTCATGCCGCCGAGCGGGAATCGAACCTAGAACTTTCGTGTTTATAATTATACTGCACTACGACTGACTCAACTATTTACCCCGAAAAGTCTTTAGACATTTTCACATAAATTCAAATATCATATGCATACATGTACAATATACTATAATAATTATTATTATATATTAATACAGTAATTGTATAATCAACTATTATAGTTAATTTCAAATAACGTGTTGAAATATTCGAAACCATTTCTCTAATGAACATTAATTTAATTGCATTTATGAGTCTGCAAACTTAAGAACTTGAGTGAAAGCTTGTAAGAAAACTCAACCGCCGACTTGTGCAATAGACGCATTTCCTATTGATTAATATCAGGAGTATTTTTTTTAAATAATCACCATCTGTAAAAATCTAACTTATTTAACACTTTAAAGCTACAAAAAATAAATTAAGCTCAAATAAACTCCATGCGTTAATATCACGTGGAATTTCCCAAAGAAAAGGTACGAATGATCAATGGGCTCAACGGTTTGGCCACAGCATGATTTATCCAAGCCTGGGTTCCCTGTGATTATACAGTTGACTTCCCCCAGATTTATAGTTGACCTGGCCGTTTGTGAAATATTTGAATTATGAGTACGTAAACGTATTTCAAAGCCTTTCGTTTCTACAAAGAATAATATTTTTGTTGGTACCAATTACTTGAGCTCGCGAACGATCAAAAGAACGTTAAATTAACATGACATCATGTTGTTCTATTTTATTTCCCATAATTCTTTTTCTCATAACTTCTTGTCAAATTCTGAATAATTTTCCAAATATCAGAATAACGAGATAAAAAGCTATCTTCGAAAGCTCTCAAGGAAGAGTAAAACTTGTTCTAATTGCAATATCCATCCTAAAAGCACAACTAATTTACGTTTTAATTGCTTGATTAAGCACCGTGTATTAGTTAAGTCTCTAATGGAACTACACGTTCAATATAAACTAATATAGTACAGGGGTCAGTATAAACTGGTGGCTGCTTAGTAAGCGAATACGTGCTTTAAGCTGCAAGACGCTAGTAGATATTAAAATAGATTTCCTTGGCGTTGTTGGTCCTGTGGGAATGTCACACCGCGATATATTGATTCAAATTTGTTTATGGGATTACAAATTAATTATTTTATTTATATTTTTATTCTTTGAGTCTACATGTCAAATATACTTAATTAGTAGAATAAAAAATAAATTGGTTAACAGATTCATTTTTTTTTTCAAAAAATTTTAAGACACGCTGACTCACACTATACTTCTGCATATAGTGGTGATACTCAACGCCATCTTGTATTGCCAGAGCGTTTGCAATCAGGTGTGCCACTGCGTCACTGAGTAATTGAAGCAAGTAGAAGACGTACTTACATGCTTCTATACTGAAGGGATCAATGACCATATTTTTTGAAAAATGTGAAAAATATACCTCCATTGGAATTTTATAATACTTACTTAATTCTTTATTCACTTCAGTTATATGCTACTTAAAATTAATTGTACATCACAAAACCAATCTAAATCAATTTAGAATCTAACTCTACACACGTTGTATAAAAAATACAGTTTAAATAACATTTGTAAGAAAATTTCAAATAAAATTTACATTTCCGATTAAATTTCTATAGCTGGATAATAAAAGGATTCTTGAAATTTGCTGTGTCGTCCCAGCACGGCGTGCGCAACTCCGCTTACATTCCAATTATATTAGATTTAAGGTTCTCACTGCATCTTTTAAATGAGATAGAATACAAATAATACTTTAAAATGTATGTGAACGTATGAAAAATACTTTATTATGTATTTTCATTTCATTTGGAATAAATTGTGAATGCCTTTTTATTTTTGTTACTTATTACATTTAAAAAAACACGTAAACGGGCGGGTGGATGGTCCAAGAGATGCAGGTTCAAATTTATCTACATTTACATCGCGCAACGAAATAAAAATAATAAAAAATCGAGCCTAGAAAACGTTTATAGCGGCTCGCTTGAGCCCCTGCGCCACAACGCTTCTATATATTTACGATACGTTGTCTAAAAAAGACTATAATATTGAATTCTACATTATTCTCCGTTTCGCTCTTTTGTCTATTGAAATATACATATGTAAGCAAGAAACATAGTAACATACAAGAGAGGTCAAAAACCAAATCACACCGGTGTGTCCAAACAAGTATTTAAAAGATGGAAGCGTATAATGTTTATTTTACACGAACCACTTCAAGCTCTTCTTCTTTTAGCCTATTACGAGTATAAAAATTATAATTATATAACAAATAGTTATTGATATCTCAACGCTTAAAAACGAGCTTTTTGTGACTGACTCTAATACTCGTCACAAACTTAGACTGTTAAACATATAAACAGGAAAAAAGTTTTATCTGTCCGTTGTCTGTCAATCACTCATTAACACTAGAAGCATATAATGACATTAAAGTAAATTGTTTAGAGTATTTAAGAAAAAGAAATAAAAAAAACTCTATAAAAATATAAAAAAGCTAAAACAAGTTAAATTCATAAAATGCATCATAAAAACGCATATTCCGTCTAACTCACTTGTCACTGCCAACCGTGAAATATTTGAACTTTGTTCATGAAATATGACCGTCAAAGTAGAGAACATTCACTGTAAAAACTTTTTAGTCCGGTCAAGCTAGCTATGAAAATAGTAGTCAAATAACAAAAAAATGGCCGAGGTGATATTTGGTAGAGACTTTGTATATACACCATTAATAAAATGAAAATATGAAAAGTCCTCGATCGATTCTAAAATGTGTGCCTAAAAATTTTACGAAGTTGAATTTTAGATTTTTTTTGTTCTCCACTTTCTTCATTAATGCCGAGTGGCTGAGTGAATTTAACACTGCATCATATCTTCACTCTGGTATCGAAGTGCGGCGTTGAGTTCCGCTACTCAACACACAATTCTGTGGGAAAATGGGGAACGGTGTTTCCTTACACTAGGTTCTCTCTGCCTACCCTATTGTGTGCGGGATACAGCGTGAAGTTGATAAAAAAATAATAAACAAATCAAACAAGATCTAAGCAAGGCTGTAATATAAACTGTTTTAACGTAGTTATTTTTCTAGAGAACTTTACTATACAGAGCACTCCGTACGAAACTTATGGAAATATAATTTCTGTTATTTCTAGTGCTCGTTCAAACAAAGCCGTGTTGATTGATAGTGTAATATTTACTTTTTCTTTCAACTACATCACTTTTCTTTTACTAATATGAAAAAGAATCACTCAATTCTAAAACTCAAAGCTCTCTCGTAGTAATTTCCGTATAATGTACAATTACAGTTTTATACGTTTCACTTAATAAAAGCTGTGTGAGGTATAAAATAAAACTGGGGTCACACTGGGGACAAGTCGCTTTATAGCACAATCCAAGTAATCGTGTTTTTATAGCTTACCCTTATACTCAATGTTGTTTCATTATTAAAATTTACATGCATTTGAATTTTCTTTTTTATACTTCAACAATATTTCCTTAAATTTTCAGTAGCATAATATTATAAGGATCAAAATTTTATATTGCCTCATCTTTTCAAGCTTAATATTTTTTGGGTTCCGTACCTCAAAAAGAGAAAACGGAACCCTTACTACTAAGTAACTACTAAGTAGTAAGGGTTCCGTTTAAGTAAGGGCACTCTGTTGCCCGTCAGACGGGTTTTGTTTTGTTTTGTCTTGTTTGAAATTTGCTACGTAATAGTAATCTACAGGGTATTTTCCGTTGACTTACGGTTGTGAAATTTGACAAGTGAACTTACAATAGAAATAAAGGGAAAAATTCGAATAGTAAGGCAAAAAAATATTTAAAAAAAATTTTAAAGCTTACATTTGTAGTTCATCACAAAATGACTCAGTGACTCAATGATAATATTTTTAATATTAAAAATATTTTCAGTTAAACTTATTATACAATCCTGAAATTGCTACGGAACCATCAATAAATAAGTCAGACTCGCGCTTTATCAATTTTTTTATATTGCATTTTCCATGGTAGGAAGAAGGCCTAATGTTCTCTTTCTGTTGTTAGTTCTATATTTTGCGCCTGAAATCGATAGATTATATGAAGGCGGATGTCAATTAAATAACGACCTCGACTAGCTCGTATATCAACACAATATTATAAGACATATAATATATCTTTAGATATCTTTAGCATTCCTCCGGAAATGATCACCACCCTAATGACGAGGTGCCAAATGGCGTGACGTCACGTACCTAACAACCATTTCCTGCTGTTATTCGTGAAGGTCGAAAGTATCCCAGTATTTATTACAGGTAATTGGATATCCAATTATATTTTCTTCTATTTAAACTTGCATCGTATTTCTAGTTTATTATGTAAAAATGCTTTAATTTGTTGTATTAATATATTATATTAATACCTTACCGTCCCCACTTTAATCTTAATGGGGAAAAGAGTGTAATAACATCATGTTCCCAGATTCCCTCTACCTACCCTGCTACGAGTATTTGCGGGATACAGATGATACGACGATGATACGAGATAAACGTAAATAGATATTACACTTCCTCGTATGGGGATCGAACCCACAACCGTCGCGTTACAGTCACACCTCGAATAGACGTGTGCACTATAAAGTTGTTACAAAATCCTCTTACGTTCAATCGATATGTAACAATCCCACAGCTATCTTCCGGCCGCAAGCCAAATACAGACGTACGAGTATGTATATCGGTCGTTATAACTACCGCACAAACTTGTGACTAGGATGACCATAATTCTTTCGATAATTTCGAAACATACATTTTAAAATTATTGTATTATAAATAAAAATATTATATATATATTTTTATAGCTTCACGCTGTATCCCGCACACAGCAGGGTAGACAGAGGGAACTTCGTTGTTAAGACACTCCGTTCCCCACTTTCTGCCGAATTCTGGAAGCATTGCGTGTTGAGTGTCAGAACTCAACGCCGGAAGATATACAATAAGCTTATATTAATATTACAGTATTAAAAACTAAGTAGGCCAGACATGAAGTTTGATATGGCCATCCCATCTCAGAAGGAACTACGTAGCTGAAAAGTTTGGTGATTAAATCCTAAGCTCAAGTCGTGACACAAATATGGTCGTTCCACGCTCCGTTTGATTTAGTTGTGATTTCTTAGATATGGGAAGTTTTCAACTTATATTTTTTAGAAAATTATAGCAAAGCCACTATAGATAGTTTTTATTTGCATACTTTCCGCATAGTGGGGCCGTCACCTAATTTTTTTCAGAGACAGAGTACTTTCTTCCTTTCCTATCCGGTATCACTGTAAAAGCCAGTAGGGCAATTAATCAAATTCGAAAAATAATGTTCTTTTTATTTCCGCATAGTAGGGTAGTTAAATAGAATCGAGTGTCAAAATATTTTCTGCTTTTAAACTGGGGCTGTAAAATTTAAACTAATTCGTCGCTTTAGTAACAAGATAAAGCTCGGCGTTGATTTCCACCACTCAAACAAGCAGTGTCTCAATAATTGGACCGAAAGCTCCTCCATTAAGTTCCACCTTCTTACCACTTATATTCGAGATACTGCGTGAAACAAAAAGATCATCAATACAATACAGAATCAATAATTGTAAAAGCCAGTTCTAAGCAGAAAACCGTACAACGTCTGACACATATCCACTCATACATTTAGAACTATTTTTAGCTCTACACCAAAATAACTTGGCTGTCGGAAGGCTTGATGGACGGTGCAATTTTTCAGTTTACCTTTGTATGCCGGACCGTGTTGCTTTACGCTTCGTTACCTTACAACTAACGTGAGCATGAATGTAATCTTTTAAAAGAACTTCTTTTTTGTTTTTTTTTTTTGGGTTCCGTATCTCAAAAGAAAAAATGGAACTTATTCTGTTGTCCGTGTATCTGTATGTCTATCCGTCTGTCTGTTCGTCTACCAATTGAAGTTGGCGTAGAGGCATCAAGCTGAAATTAATGTAAATCCCTATAGTCTACAGTCTTTTGAACCATAGAAAAAATAACTTAAGTGAACTCAAGTGACTGGTTGTGGGTTCGATCGAAGAAATAAAATATATATTATGAGAGCAAGTATGTCAAGAAGATATATCTGAATTGTTCTTGAACTTTATAAAAACTTTATTTTATAAAAGCGTTTTCATTTTACAATGGCGTGAAACGCTGTCGATATTTCCATTTCCTTGTTAACGTTTTAAAATAAATTTGTATTGACAGTTTAATTCATTTAAACAAAATTGATAACTGCCATTTATATATTCAAAAGTTAGATTTATATTGTACATAGTATATATTAACAGAAATTTTACCACATAAATATTTTTGTTACGTTGTTTAACTTCAATAGTGTTATATTCATTTTAGAGTGAGATATGTATTTTGAATAGAGCACCCGTAACTATTTTAATTTATATATTTTTTACTTAGTCTGGTGTCAAAGTAAAGCGCGGCGTTAAGTTCCGCCACTCAACACCAAATTCCTTCAGAAATCGACAGAAAACGGAAAACGATGTGTTTTAACACTAAGTTCCTTCTGCATACCCTGTGTGCGATATACACACACACAGCTGAAGCAGATTTTTTTTTGTTATTTATATTTTGTGTTAAATGGAGAAAAGCAATAATAGAGCATGTTGATTGTTTCCATGTAACCTACCTACTATATATATGTATATAACTAAACGAATATATTTACCTATAAATGGACAGAAAAGAAAAAAAAAAGAAGAAAAAGATAAAAAAAAAGAACCAAGAACTATAAACTGACACAATTGTCAATAGAGTAATGTTTTATTCTATTCTCATATCGATTTTAATAATATCATCGAGTGATTCCTGCCAGCTTCTCGATTTCGCAGACGATTTTGTTGGCACAAATTCAAAAAGTGGCCCACATAAAACTGGAAGCGTAATATCTGGTATATCCGAAAAGCACGCCGATAAAGCGTTATTGGATGTGTTAAATCCTTAATTGGGTTTCCAATTAATTGGAAAATGCAACAGTCTGGAATTTCATTAAAGTACATATAAATTATGAATGTACTTAGAAATAAAATTTTCCATGTTAATATTCAGAGATCGTTCCAAAACATAGAGTGGGTTACCCTCTGCTATAACAATTTGACAAGTCTGCCTGGCCTGGAAGTCTGTCTGCCTGTATACAAAAATATGTTTTTTAATAAATTTCTGTATTATATTTAACCTATTCGACATTGAAGGAACAAATGTATGAAATTATTTCGGCTTCGCAAAATTTTCAAAGTTATTGTTATATGAATGAAAAACAATTTAAAGCAATGCGTAAGCTATATTACTTTAAAGTTTTATCTGTATTCGTTCAGTAGCTTTTGCGTGAAAGTGAAACGAATGAATATTAAATTGCAACAGATTATTATCTTAGATTGATAAGATTCTTTCTAAGAGGAAATTTAAACCCTTGATTTTAGGCAACACAATCTGTTCTGGATAATCCGTTAATAAGAGATGCAACGGTCATAAAAGCAGACCAAATTTCTGATTCAGCCGTCGAGTGGTTTGATTTAAGCATTCAAACATCAATCACCACATTTTGATTCTGATTTCTCGATTTTGGAGAGAAGACATTTTGGACATTCTCGATTTTAGTCTTTTGTGTCAGTGTATGTGATGTATTTTTAGGGTACCTTTTAAGGAAAAAGGAACCCTTATAAACACTTTGTTGTCTGTCTGGCTGTTCGTCAAGAGCCTTTATTTCGGGAATACTTAGAGAGTTGAAATTGAAACGATATACCTAGATCTGGTTAAATCCTAAGAAATAATAAATAGCCTTAAAAAGGGGGTAAAGTTTGGTATCAAATCTACTCAATTCAAATAGGTATCACATGAAAGGACTTTGGATAAGCTAAACCTGAATTTCAAAAATCTCTAATCTTTATACGGAACCCTCGATGGTCCAGTTCAACTCGCGCTTGTCCTGTTTTTTTATACATAATCTGTGTAAAAATAAAGACTGTTTAAAGAAAATTAAAAAAAATACTATCAACCAAAAATAATTTAGCTTAATTTGAATATTCAAATTCAAATAATAGCTACTATTTTTAATCTATAAAATAATACATAACAGAGTTCGCTCGATTTGAATTTCAGTATTTAATTTAAGATCAGTCGTGGCGTAGCGGTGCAAGCGACTGTAAATGCGACTGGATATGAGTTCGATCCCCACTCGAGTTAATGAAATATTTGTTATTTATTGCCACTGAACACACAATGCCTCCAGAATTCGGCGGAAAATGGATAGTGGAGTGTCTTAACACTAGGTTTCCGGTGTCCACTGTGTGCAGGAAATAGCGTTAAGCTAAAAAATGACATGAATATCAAGAAATAAATTCCAAATTCACATAAGGCCAAATTCATATTACCAAATAAAGCTAATTTAAACATTTGAAGCGTCGCCAAGAGTGTGTAGGACACGCAATTCACCTATGAATATTAAATGAATATACAAATAATATTTTTCTGTATTTCATAGAATAATAGATTTCAATTTAAAAAAAAAATCTCTACCAAATGAAAATACTAGATTTTCGCTATAAGATTAGTAGAAAAGAATTGCTCAATAGTTTTCTACAAAAGTTTCATTTTAAAATATTTTAACTTTTCTTGGCAACATACTCAAAATTTAGCTATTACCATTTGTAACGTAACATAAATACGTACGTCGACACTTTCATTGATGCAGTCGTGGCGCAGGGGCAGATCGTTACTGTAACGCGACGGTCGTGGGTTCGAACCCCACTCGGGGCAATGAATTATTAAGCACCAAGGGAAAAGCCTAGCGTTGAATTCCACCACTTAATAGTGGGGTCGGAATATCTTAACAATAGCTGTTTTTTTAAACTTTCACATTTATATTTCTATTACAGTACCTAAGTTAAGCTAAGTTGGTTCGCGAAGTCAGTTTTATTACTATCATTATATAAATTCGAGATGAGTCTTCAGAGACGAAGAATATGGTCCTTTACTGTAGTGGTAAAATTATAAAGCAGACGAAGTTTTCATTATCATTTGAAACGAAGTAGTGTTAAAGAGATAAAATTAAAGAGAATTGAATAAATTTCAACTTTCTCTAATAAAATTATTATTATTGTTTCTAACAATTCTAGATTCTAAATTTTATTTTAGCTTGGAACATTGGATATTTTTTATATTTGTACGCTTGCTCGCAAGGAGTTATTAAAAACAATGCAACAGATAATGATATGCATTTTTTGGAACGAAAATAAAATTATTATCAGTAACTAGCCATAATTACATTTTATTCTTTAATTTTACAAAATATTGATTTTCCAAGAATTAAATAACGTTACTAAATTCATATTTAAAAGTTTCTCTATACGATGAAGCAATATTCCTCTTTAAATATTTTGTGAAATAGTATGTTTCTAGTATTTTATTGGACACTGTCAGCCAGTTAACCGCCATAGCACAGTAGGATAGCATCGAGCTGACAGCGGATAGCAACTTGATTTTTTACTGTGTTGATGGTGATATGAAACTTTTATTCTCTTAACATACCGCCATCTATTGAATCCTTACTTGCTTCCATACAGTTAACAGATATCGCCATCTGTTTAGAATCGTTTGAAACTAATAGATAATCCCAAATTACTGTTATGAATTACCGTCAATAAACAAATCACTTGTAATAAACTAATAATATTGTAATTATAAATTGAGATATAATCTTTCAAGGATCAAACTGCACACAGTATGCAAATTTGGTTAAAATCGGTTCAGTAGTTTAAGAGTCCATTGAGGACATACAGCGTGACAAGCAGTTTATATATAATAGATGATGCCGTACAGCGGCTAATTGAAGTTAGTCATTTTTATTGTCACTTTACCTTTGACCTACAATCGTAATATTACTAAAAAACCTTTAATGGGCGAAGCTAAAGTTAAAAACTAGTTTACTTATTACAAAAAGCTACCGTACTTAATAAATTAAAATAGAAAAATTTACTGTATTATTATACAGGATAATAAATTCTCTTAGATTATTAATAAGTATAATACATTTTATATGCTATATTTGCCGGGCAACACATTAGTTGTGATTAACTGACGTCATTTATCAAAGAGTCAAGTCTCCCCAAAGCCCGTCCCCGTTGGGGCCACGCTACCTCGTGGTCCGCCTCTGTCCCTCTATTGTAATGTTATGTTTATATCAATATTATTATTATATACATATATATTTTTATTATCTTGTTAATATGATAAACGATTGTCTTTCTTTTCAGCTTTACGCTTTTTCCATTATATAGCAGTGTAGCCTCACTATAGTGATAGAAACGCAAATTTTATTACTCATGATTTCTTTTTTTTTTCAGTTTCACGCTGTATCCCGCACACAGCAGGGTGCCTTTCCTCTGCTCTGTTTTATGTAGCAGGGTACGAAGATGGAACGTAGTGTTAAGACACTTCGCTCCCCACTTTCTGCCAAATTCTAGAGGCTTTGCGTGTTATGTGGCGAAACTCAACCGCACTATAATTATTTGTAAAAATAAATAAAAATTAATGGTTATGTAATTGTTTACTGCTTCATTATTAACGCGTTAGGTCATATTAATAAATAATCTGTTGGTTTAAATGCACATGGATTCAAACAGGCAACCAGACAGGCAGGTAAAGGCAGCTTACAATTTTTTTTATATTTTTATATTTCGTCTTTTATAACGAATCTATAAATATTTTGTTTAAATTGTTGAATTTTGATGCGGCTGAGAATAATAGAAGATTACACGTGCGCCACATACTGTTTAAATTATTTTATACATTAGTCTCAATACGAAAAAGTCCTAAAAATTCATGCTAATCGTCCCGCAGGAGCAGAAGCGTTTTACTGTAAACGCGACAGATCTAAGAAATGATATATTTACTATTTTCAATTTCTCGCTCTGATACAGAGGCCAAGTGCAGTTAACAGGATACAGCGTGAGGCTGAAAAAAGTCTCAATATAGAATTGATGATTAAGGTAAATTATTTTCAGCACTTCTTAGATATTTTTTTTATAGCAAGTTATATATTTTCAATTGAGCAAAACCTCTTATAGATAAACAGCATTATTTGAAAAACAATAACTATGAACAGTAAATGAATAAAAGAAAGTGAAATACAGGACAAAAGAATATTCTAAATATATATATATATATATATATATATATTATTAATCCCAATCAAATATCAAATTGAATACAGAATGGTATCACCGTATTATTACCATTAAAGCTTATCTATTCCCGAAGCTACACTCGTGAGTTATTTATTTTAACGTCTTACATTACCTTCATGAGGACTAACGTTCATGAATTATGGAATAAAGATTCGAGATACCTCAAGTGAACTAAGAATTCTGTGTTCTCGTAGGGTGCGTTCACTAAAATAGAAAACATAGGTAGAGGTGATTACGTCAGCCAAATATAAAGCGCTGAATTTAATAAGGACAACATAGAGGTGGGATATGCACAGAATGTAAAGGATTTCAGTAATTAAATGTAGTAATTAGATGTAAATTTAGATTTTTTTTGTCTATATAAATTATTTTATTTCTTGAATGTTTGTGGCGCAATGGTTACAGCATTTGACTTTTAACGTGAGGGTTTGTGTTTGTTTAAGTGTGAGTTTGATTCTCGCTCGGAGGAAAAAATATTTTTTGTTCCCATGGTCTGGATTATCAGACTAAGCGGCTCAGCGCAGTATCCTACAAATTAAGTGGAATTGGAGAACGAGGTGTCATAACACTCATAATTCAATTCATGTCAAAGGTCATTTTGCTTGCCTTGCGATTTCGTAGGAACTAGGAGCGTCTATATCCACCTCATTGGCCGGCATCGCACCTGAACCTTCTCTGGGTCCTGGGCGGCAGTGATCACTTACCATCAGATGACCCGTACACTCGTTTGTCTTATCTTTTCCATTAAAAAAAGAAAAAATATGCAAATTAAATTAAATAATTTGAAACAGGCGATTCTCAACTGCTGTAACTCGAACATCACGATCAGTAAATCTTAAATGGAAGAAGTCACCCTGTCAATTTGCAGTATATAAATTTATTGTGCCAAGTTTTTAACAAGACCTAAATAAAGTTCTTGAAAAGCAAACTAACTGGAAATTTCGACGGTAGAGTACAAACAAAAAGTTATGGGTCACAAAGGGGCGACCGCGAACTAGCCTCATCAATCAATCAGACTGACGGTATATATATGTTCAACATACAGCCGAGTTTGTCTGACACTAGTCCAGCCGAGGCTACTTCGACGAAATTATTAGATCTTGTTTGCAATACGTGGATCGAATATAAGAAAGTTGGAGCCAGTCGTGGTGTGTCTGTAAATACTATAGGATGTGGATTCGATTCTCATTTGAGGCAATAAAATATTAAATATTTTTGTTTCTTCATTCTGGTGTCGTATTATTCCTACAGAATTCGACAGAAAATGAGAAAACGATTGTCTCAGTGTAAACCAAGCATTTAATCATGACATCTCCTTATATAGTAGTAACCTAATTATATTAAATAAGTTTATGTTTAACGATTAGTATATAATAATATAGTACATGCTTTAAATGGCCTCTAGAAAATAATATTATTTTCTCATTTAGCTTTACCTATCTTTAAAGTATTTGAATCCACAACTAGCGTATCGTAGTCGATTTCCACTAGAAGATTACAAAACGCTAAGTAATAATAAAAATTAAAATAGGTTACTATATTTGGCGCGTGTGAAAAACACGTTGGCGCTGTACCAGTTGGCTACAAATTATGTCAAAACTTCATTTTTTGTGCTACGAGTACTTAAAAAATACTATAAAAAATATCTATTACATGATAATTATGTAAAGAAACGACTCTAGATTTGATAACAATGTATAAGAACTAAAATTGTGACTTTGATTCTTACTCAAAGGATTCGTTTTTTTTGGTTTCACGCTATAACACGTACATGGCAGGGTAGGCAGAGGTATCCTGGGAATCTGGTGTTCCACGCCGTTTCCATTAAGACACTTCTGTTTCACACTTAAAACTGGTCATGGAACTTGGGCACAAGCATGTTATTGTAAATGTAAAAAAGTATAGTTTGCTATATATTCGTAGGCAAACTGATGCCTTGAGTTCATTCAAATGCTTTTTAAAATTTTATGCTTTTTTTAATGAATTGATTTTAATAAAATAAACTTTAAATGTTTTGTGGAGCTAAATAAAGCAATTAGTGAAAATTTCACATAAATCAGTTTAGTACTTTCGGAGATAAACGTGATCATACATACAGATAGACAAGAATTTAAAAATATATATTTTTGCATTCGACTATTCTTATTAAGTGTACCTCTTTCCGTTTCAGTCAAAAATACTTAATGTACAGACAAAATATTTTTTCTTTTTTTTATATATAAGATTTCATTCCCCCAAGTGGCAATCGAACCCACAACCACCGCGCTTACAATCGCAAATTTGTGGACTCAACACTATAATGCCTAAATAAAAAAAATCTCGTGCCAAAATAAAAAATAATTTAATTAATATAACATTGATAACGATAGTCACAAACATACGTTATCGATATTAATAAATCCAATTTCCATATTTCGTGATGTTTAGTCGACAAAATAATAAAGTTCGGCTTATGTACTCCAGCGGGCTCAACTATTTACTGGCTGTATCAAAGTTTGAGCAAATAAATAATTTAATATTAAATAGTTCTCGAACTGTGCCCGCGCGGATAAAGTTTTTGATGGAAAACTACATAGCAATCGACTTGTAATTTATTCTAAGGGAAAATAAACATCAGGTTATGGAAATCTATATATCACCGCTCACTTTTTCTTCATAGTTAATCGATAATATGTCAAAGATGGAGGAATGTCACGTATAAAGCATGAGGACCACCCAGAGGCCATGCATGAAAAGCAACCCCCGTCCCCCCCCCCCCTCCTTTTGATGTTTTCGTTGGTAGTCAATAAATATTGTATATAGAAAAAAAAATCGCATCTCATTTGAATCAAGCAATTAATAAGCACTTATTAAAATAATTATCGAAGTATAAATACAAACACTAATTAAAGAGCACCTAAAAGCAGAAAAAAAAAGTATTTTGCAAGCAAACTGTAGTAAATAAGCTTCGTTTAACCGCAAACAACTTAAATGAGTGAACTCTTTAATTGGTACCTGGAGGAATCTTGAGCAAATTTTCAACTTTTTATCAAGCGAGTTTGTATATAGAAAATTATTTTCTCTTTTTTAGCGTCACACTGTATATCACATCACACACAGCAGAGAAGTTAGAGGGAAACTAGTGCTAAGACACTCCGTTGTCCAATTTCCACTGAATTCTGGAGGCATTGCGTGTTGAGTGGCGGAACTCAACGCAGGGCCTTGCCTCTATACCAGAGCAAAGAATAATTAAATATATAATTTCCCCGAATGGGAATCGACAACCTGTCTTGTTTTTGACTCTTTGTGCACATGCGCCACGACAGGCCTCGAAAATCGTAAAATAATATAAATCGAAATAGAAAATAATGTTTTTTTTATTATATTTTTATTTGATTAAAGCAAACGCGGCTGAGGTATGGACAAAGGACACTGTCCCAAGATCAGAGTAAGTGGTTAATAGAGTATCTGGACACTAGAAGTAGGTTCTAATAGGCGAAGTGTAATGAAGTCATTGTTGCACAGGGGCCCATGCGAGTGATAGTAACGCGACAGTTGTGGTCCCTGTCGAGGAATGATTTATTATTTATTAATAATTTCATTTCTTCGCTCTGGTACCAACTGATGCTTGGTTCCTATCAACATTTTTTTTCTTCGTGTGTTTTCGCCACTTAACACACAATGCCTCGATAATTTTGTGGAAAGTAAGGAGAATACTAGGCTGCCTACATGCAGTATACAATGTATTTAATTTAGGGTAACCTAATTAACCTGCATCGATTTTAGTGCTGTTTCCGGATATATAGGTACAAACCTTTACATATATACACCAGAACGCTTCAATTATTAATAGTTAATTCCCTGGAAAAAAATCCGTATTTATGGATTTGATATTCAGACACTCATTGTCCTAATTCGAGACACTATATGTTGCAACCACATGTGCAACCGCAGGTGGAAATCGAAGCTTCGACCATCACATTTCCTCATCCGTCCTTGTGATCCAAAAAGGTTTAACTTCCAAAAAGGTTTAAAAAATGTGATATGATTTTCAATCACGTGTTATAAGAATACGTATAAAAAAACTTTATTCTCCACTCGTAAAGCCATTTCGAGACATAAGATAAATGACTGAAATCACTCAGTGAGAGTCAAACCCTCAACCATACAGAGAGTGACACCTTGTCTCATTGCGCCACAAAGGTTATACACCCACTGGTCTTGAAAGTTAAAAATATTCAAAATTTCTACTGAAACGATAATAATTCTGACTATTCCTATAAATATATGTACATTTTCATTTAAAATACAAATCTTGAGTAGCAAAAATCATGAAATAACTTCGGGACGATTTACAGTTATTCTTTCATTTTTTTTAGATAGATCCAAATTTTTAGATGAAAATGGAAACGTTTGAATTTTTATTCGAAACGCGAGTAGTCTTAGGTTATCCGAATTCCCGGCACTAATAAAATATTTTGAGAAGATACACGTTTGATTCGCAGCCCTTAAGGAATATTCCTGTTTTAATAAATTTGCGGGTTATATCTAAAATAACATGAACGCCTACAAGTTGATACACCCTAGGGAATGACCCAGCCTCATAAGTTAGATAGTTAATAATGATACAGGCTAATCGAATCTTTCCTTGCTTTCTAATAAATAAATAATTTTTATTTATTTTAAGTCTCATTTTTCTCCGCTTGACGCTGTATTCCACATGTAGCAGGGTAATCAGAGAGAGATTGGACGATGAATTGAGAACGGAGTAACTTAACACTACACTACCATATAGCAGAAAGGAAAATAAATATATATTTTCTTAAACATTAAATAATTACACTAATAAATAGCTGTAATATTAAAGAAAATTGTTAATATCTAATATACAAAGATATAATTACTGACCGACTGACCTACAATCTACGCTCTAACTACGAATTCTGGATACTCTTTGAAAATGAAGAACAAAGTAATGTTTTACTCGTAGTATAATGCCTATACCGCAAAATGTGGGCGTTTGAAGATACATGAAACAACAGTTATACATACAACATCGTCTATAGTCTCTGATGATTGTAAAATACAGGTTAAAATCGGTTTATGTTAAATAATCTAACTGCTAAAATGACAGGTAGTAGGTTCGATCCTGCTCTAAGAAATATTTAATATTTTCATTTTTCCGCCACTCAACACGCAATGCGCTCAGAAATCGGTGGAGCGTGGGAAACGGAGTGTCCTTACACTAGAGCCCCCTCTGACTACTCTACATATGCGGGTTGATTTTTTTATTAATTAAAATGCACTAAATCCATATTTCTTCGTCTTTGACGTTTCACTCTTGACAGACCGACCGTAAACCTTGTTTTAAGTGTTTGTATATTTTATAAAAAAATTTAATCTATAGTAGGTATGTAATATAAAATAATAAATTAAAGTTTGTAATTTAAACATATAAATCTCGAAAATTTACTCTACTTTGAACTCTAATTTAATGAATAATAGTGGAATATAGAACAAAACTTCTAGCTTGAATGAACCAACCAATGAACCTAACTTTTACGTTTAACTTTTATAAATTTAATTAAAAACATCGAGCTGTCGTGGCTAAGGGGCACAAGCGGAAGACTATAAATGTGACGGTTGTAAGTTCGATTCCCACTCCGGGGAATAATTTTAGTTCCTCGCTTTGGTAAGGGAAATTGCGGTAATTAGTGTCGCTACTCAACAACGAAAGTTGGGAACGTCAACGTTGGGAAGTGTCTTAAAGGGAACTTAGTGTCTGAACACTCAGTTCTCTCCTTTCCACTAGAGTGACTTTTAGAGTGAACTTAAATAACTGTAAAATAAAAGTAAAATAAAATAACTGCACACTATATCCCGCAAATACCAGAGTAGGCAGAGAAAACCTAGTGCCAAGCTTAAGTAATTTCATTCTTCGCTTTCTGCTGGAATTCCACTTTAGGACATCGCTTTTAGAGAAGTGAAACTGTTAATATGGACTCAAATATTAAAAAATAAATAGTGTTTTTTTATCACGAAACCACAAAATAAAAAACTTGACTTTATATATTCTCCACACTCCGACGGCGAGTTCATCAGTCATTTAAAACGTAGAGAGAGAGTTGTGACAAAGCTATCTGCGCATCGTTGGGCACTCAAATCCGTTCAGGCTGCAGAATATTTTTATCTTCAAATCTCATCACGGTCCACATCAACGAGACGTGGGACGAGAGCCTAAACTTTGTTAATTTCACATGAAGTTTCACTCTCGAGAGAGTTATTACGCAGGCGCTAAAACTCGAAAATTATTCTAAACTACGCTTAGAGTGTTTTAGAAATTGTATTAAAAATGTGGAGAAGCTTAGCCTAGCTTTTTTGTTGCATTTTTCAGTTGATATTTTTTTAGAGAAACTGCAACCTAAAGAAGAGTTATGTTATTCTAGTTGTGATATATTTAAGAAGTAAAGTAAATTAATATTATTTCTTACTATCATTGTTTGATTTGAAAATCTATCAAATTTAGAATAAGTTTACGCTTTTTTTTCAACTCTAACTCCATACTTATCTGAAGAATTGAGAACTGCATCCCTTAAAATATGTTTCATATTTGAAGTATTTTTTTATTATTTGTATAAGCATAACTTCAGCTCGTGGCTGACTGTCGTCGCCCAGTGGCACAGTATCTAAATGTAATTGCGACGGTTGTGGGTTCAATTACCATACCAATTTTAATTTTCTCGCTCTGATAACAAGATAAAGAGCGATGTTAAACCTGTGAAAGATATTTTTTTCTCTGTGTGTCCTCCTATGTTTAGGATATACCGTGAAGCTGAAAAGAAAACTTAAATATATAATTATAATATACAAATATCTTGACTTAATTAAAGTTTCCCTACACTTCCCTCATCTAAAGCATCCAAACGTTAACTAAACCTTACATGTTATAAGAAGCATCTACTAATATATTCACCAAGTTTCCGATCTTTCTATGCTCATTAGAGCAAGAACAGACGGACGTACTGTAACGACGTGTTCAATTAATTTTAACGTTAAATTATTATTTGACTGTTACATTGTTTTCTACTTTCCGATTTTTTTATTATGAAATCCGTCCTGGCGCAGCGGCACATAAATCCGTTTTTAAAGATTGTGGGTTCGAATTCTCACTCGATAAAAAAAAACAATTTCAATTCCTCTAATCCAATCCAATCCAATAAGATGGCACTCCATTCGCAATGTACCCAAAATTAATAAAGAAATGGACTGAAAGGAGTATTTTAACACTAGATTTCTTCTGCTGATAAACAGAATACGTTAAATTGAACGTACGTAAAACCGAATAAAAACAAGTTGTGAACTTGTTTTTTTTTTAAAATAAATAATTTCACAACTTGCTTTATATTTATTTATTTAAAAAAAAAGGACTTACTCCATTGCCCGTATACAATTGTATATTTTTCCCGTATCCATATTACAGGTGCAGGACAGTATTGTTTCAGTTGGTCACGTCGCTCCCGCATTTCAGAACTGCTGTCAAACATGCTCGTCCGTGTCACGTTCAGGACGAACATGGGAGAACAGTTTCTATTCCCTTTAGAGATTTCAAAAGGCACCTACCTACCTACGTACTAGAATATCATTGTTGAAATTACTTTGATTAAAACTATATAAAACTTATTAGTAGGCGTAAAGAGGCAAATAATTTAGAAGTAGGTAGATATATATTTAATTTAGGTTGATAATATTGATAATACAGCTGGTTTTGTTTGAGGCTTCTTTTTCAGTATTTATATTAATTTCCTTTGATTACGTTTTCTTATTATTTACTAATATTAAGAATTTCCCTTAATTACTTTTACTTATTTTGCCTATTTCAATTGTTCTGATATTTTTTCTAACATGAATATTTTTTTTATTTTCCCTACCTTGTTGTCTACTTATTATTTATATATTCTTATTAATCCGTTTGAAAATTGAAAATAATTTCATAAATATATTAAATAAACATCCGTATATTTCAAGCGGACGTAGCCACGTGGACTTGTCGAAACTCTCCTTTTAACGAAAATCGTATAAAAACGATGGGACATGTACTCAATAATTCAACACTAATGAGTGGTTTACTCAAAGAAACCCCTATGGTCTTTAGTTCGGCACGTGACTGATTTTGTATTACGTTCAGAGTCAAAAGTTACTGTCGATATCATTTTGTGGAAAGAATACAATATTATTTGTTCTAAAGAGAAATTGTCTAAAAGAGAATCTCATAGAAAAGGTTTTTATTTATATTTTTCTTTTAGTTTTGCTCTATATCGCAGATAGCAAGATAAGCGTAGAGAATCTGTATATACATCTTAAAATTTGATTTTACAAAAAACTGACTTTACCTATGACTTCAATTACGTGGCCAAATAGACCAAAGAAATAACATAGAATTATATATGATACATGACACATTGTAAGCGCCTGAGATCCTGCTCCTATAGCAAAAAAATATCTATAACAAAAATCACGTTATTGATTTTGAATTTCTTTGTTTTGGAAATGTAACCATGTCCAAAACAAAGAGATTCCGTTATATCCTATTGTTATCTTCGCTTAATCTAATTTAGTCCTTATAATTAATAGTTTAAGGATAACAATAGCCCGCAAGGTAAGTGACACAGTGAGTTGGGTCGATCCCGTGACGTAGATAGAATGTTATATATTATATAAAGCTTCTTCACCACCTAATGTGCCGTTGAAATGTAAAAGCTGTTATAATCGTGTTTGTAGCTTAAAGTTATGGTTAAGTTACGATTTAAGTGTAGTTTTCACTCTTGGTTTTTTTATAATCTAATATATTTTTAGCGTGATTTTTTTTTCAGCTTTATTCTGTATCCCGTGTGTAGTAGGCAAATGGAGCCACACACTTCGCGTCTTATTATATCTTTTATAAAATAAAATTGCTTAATATATTTTTTTCTATAGACATGAGAGCGGCTTACATTGGAGAAATTTTGATCTCGGTGTTTTTTTTATCATCATACGTTCTTATTTTTGTCTATACAATTAATATTTTTAGAAGCAATATTAAATATAAAAGAAATTATCGAAAATTAAAGATTTTGCCTACAAACAATTATAAATATTATAACTAATTATAAATATTACAAAAAATGTATTATATAACTATATTATTTATTATCTGGTTGTAATAAAACAAAGACTAAATATTAAGCAAAGTCTAACAAAAACCAAGGGTGAAAACTGTATATAAATTAGTTAAGTCTGAGATTAGCGCGTACAAATACACAGACAAACAGATAAAAAAAATAACAGACAAAAGAGTGTGACAACTGGTTCGATTCTCACACGGGAAAATAATTATAATTTTTTTTATATTTTCATTTCTCCTGTATATGCCTCGAAAAATTCGGTGGAAAGTGGCGAACGGAGTGTCTTAGCACTAGCTTCCCTCTACCTGTCCTGGTACGTGCGGGATGTAACGTGCAGCTGATTTATTTTTAATTTACATAACTAAGCAATATTTACTTTTGCATGGAAATATTTTATCCATGTGTAATCCAAGGCAGTA
Organism: Heliconius aoede; assembly: GCA_037355905.1. Taxonomy (NCBI): domain Eukaryota; kingdom Metazoa; phylum Arthropoda; class Insecta; order Lepidoptera; family Nymphalidae; genus Heliconius; species Heliconius aoede. The sequence goes on from JBAIZZ010000023.1 coordinate 309,155, forward strand.
AGATTAAGGAAAATAATAATTTCCCACGTGGCAACAAATCGGGACCTCTAACAGAAACATAAAATTTAATTTGAGAAATGAGCAAGCTTTTATTCACTGTAGAATTGTTGATTTCATAAGTACACCCTAATTAATAACAATTTATGGAGATTTAAAACGAAAATGATAAATATATGAAGCAAATATTTAATTTATGTTATCAATTATAAGCAAAATATATTTACAGCGGGCTAATTAAACTTTTATATCGCAATTTGATGATTGGGATTATATTCATCTTTAAATTGAAATTAATTAAAGCTTTTTTAATGGAAATGAGCGTACAAATCACTTGATATTAAGTGATGACAGCCGCTCTCGACCCCGTCCATCATCAGAGGGGCGTTGCCGGCTTTTGAGGTGGAGATAAGTCGTATCAGCCTCGAAAAACTGCCACAGGTAGACCTCTTCACGATTGCGTGGCAGAAACTGCTACAACACTGCACTGTAGTGCAGTGCTACGTAACTAGATGGTGTAAGAAAAGAAAAGGGTGATGCTCCAGATAAGCCAAGAGTTGGCTATTTATTATGCTCTCCATCAATTTTAAGAACAAAAGGTTCATAGCAATAAGCCTGTAGTTAAATGGATAGGAACCATCGCCATTTTCAGGATCAGGTGGATAAAAGCGCTCTTCCACGAATCTGGTTCTACGCTGACTGCGTAAGAGTGCCGAAACAAACACGGTGAAAATGCTAATAAAACTCTAGAAAATATATTTTCACTTAAATTATGGCTGTATGGTGCCTTCGTGCATTGGCACAGGAGCACAAGCATATGATTGTGAACGCGATAGTTGTGGGTTAGATTACCACTTAGTGGATTGAAATATTTTAATTTCTTCATTCTTATAACGAGCCACCCCAACTCAGCATGAAAGGCCTCGAGAATAAGACGGAAATTGGGGAACGAAATTATCTTAATGGAAACGGAGTGTATTTGGTTTACAGGTTCACTTTGCCCACCCTGCTGCCAAGTGGAAAAAAAAACTGGAACTGGGTTTCTTTTCTTTTAATCTTATAAAAGAAAAAAAAATGGGAATAGCTCAGTTATTAATAGATTTGTATATTAGAAACACGATCTAAATCTCGCATCCACTCGCTCTGTCTATCGGGGCCGGAGCGTAATTGACATCGGCGGTTTCGATTGTTGCATCATAGTTCCTATGAGATTAAACACTGTAGTATTGTACTGATGTAGGTGGAGAAATAATGATTTTAAATAGGAATAATGCTATAATAGATATTTTAAAATAAATATTCAGCTAAGATTATACTTATTTATCGGCTTCACGCTCTATCCCGCCACAGCAGGTCAGGCAGAGGGTACCTAGTGTTAAGACACTCCATATCTCCACTTTTTGCTGAACTTTTCAAGGCATTACGTGTTGAGTACGTCCCCTTCAAAAACATTATATAATTAGCTATAAACTTTCAACAAAAACATATATTTCTAAAACATACAATAATATTTTGTTTAAAGTCCTTAAGTTTAAAGTCCAAGCATCCCTTAATTTGAATTTAATTGCTTTAAACTCTCTTAATTTGAAACTCCTTCAAACTTATATTGATTTTGTACTCTGGATCGGTCCCAGTGGAAAATATCACACAATAGTAGCAAATCTCAATCAATCTAAGTTTGGTGCGGATTCTATTCCTAGTGAGACAATTTTGATGTTTGTACAATCGATGCTGTTGTCAATTCACGCCACCATTAGCGTGGGGTTAATTAGTGGGGTCGGGGTCGTCAGAAGGGAGTAAGTACTCGTATATTGTACTTTGAGTTTAAGAGTTTTATTAAGTGTTTTTAATCGTAAATACCGTGGAATCTCTTGAATATTAATTATAATTAAAGTTTTTTTTTTTTTAATTTAAACTTAACTCGAATAAAGCTCATTGTAATAACTTGTAACTAAAAACGTTTTATCATATAGACAACCAAAAATAAAGAAAGTATTTAAATTATTGAAGAATACAAGGATCAAAAAAAATTTGCTATATTATACGAAATTCATTTAAGTTTTTATATAAATTTTGTGAGAAAGTGAATGTAGACAATTGGCAACAATATGCATTTATGGTTTAAAGAGCAAATATTTTTACAGATTCATGAAACTTGTATATATTTCAATTATATAGAGAATTAATTATATTACAATTTAAAGTAAAGAGGTTGTCTCTTACATCGCTAAAATACACCATAAAAGAATTACGGCTCTCTTGGGAACAATGAACGATCATCTAACAAGTAGAAGATACCTTCAATACTTTGTAAGAATCGACATAAGCGCAGGCAATTACTCAAAAGTGGAATGTCGCTTGTATTTTAATTTGCGTACGGATTGAATGAAAAAAATATATATTTCTACACTTTTACAATTTTTAAATAATATATAAATAAATAAATGGTTATCGGTAATGTCTACTATATCTGAATATTTTAAGGTCATAAGAATATTTATGAAAAATTTCATATTTTTATGAATCGAATTAAATTATAATCACTAAATTATTTGTATTTTGTTGTTGAAACAGTTAATTGAAAGGTACTATAGTGCCTTCCTATGGTTTGTACCGCGCTCTCACTCACACACTCGGCTCAAACGGAACGTGACAATGTGCCATGCTTTCTCATGCTTTATTCTTTTTCTATGCATACAGCCGGCACACATCGATTTACAAGACTGAAATTTCAAAAATAAATAAAGAATTTATAACTATATACTAAAATAGTTGGCGAAAATAATTTGGGAACAGCTATAGTTTGAAGCTGAGTCTCATGGGTCGAAATCAATTGAACAGATATTTCTTGAATTAGTTTGGAAACTTGAAAAGATTTTGTCTCATGGGCTCTGGCAATGATAAATGTATATTTTATCATAAACATTATACATTTTACAATATTGATCACTACGCGGAGAAACTCAGACGAAAAGTAAAGAATAGAGTGTATCCCGGACACAGTAGGATGGGCAGAAATATTCTCTGTTCCCGATTTTCCACCTGATATCAGAGGCATGGCGTGTTGAGTGGCAGAACTAAGCGCCGCGCTTTGCCTCGACACAACCTCGGCACAAAATGGATGCCATGAAAATAATATTTATAATTCATTTCTTCGAGTGGGAATAGAACTCTCAACTTGTCATGCTTACAGTCACACTTTACGCTGCCACGACTGCCATAGGAGCCATGACACTTATTATCCATCAAACAAAATGAATAATTAAATTTAACGTCACCTTACTGTTTATTCCAACTCCGTCTGATATCGTCAGTTTCATGAAGTAAACCTTAGAAATAATAAGGAGCTTGACGTGACTTAATTCGAACATATATTATAATTAATTTATGATTCTAAATTTGTGAAAGCTCTTAATTAAATGATACACCAAAGTCTGTTTTTGTTTAGAATAAAATATAATATATATTTATGTAAATAGGCAGAGGGAACCCAGTATTGAGGACACTCCCCTATTTACCGCAGAATTCTGGCATTTCATATTGAGTGGTGGAACTCAACGCCGCGCTTTTACTCGACAAGACATGAAAATATTAAATATTTAATTTAATTGAGTGGGAATCGAATCCATAAGCTGTTGCGTATAAATTGCCTCAATTGGCCTATATTTTCATCACTGTGTCTACTTTTATTGACTGTATTGTATTAACTTAACTTCACGCTTTATTCCTAGCGGGGTAGTCAGAGAGGACGGAGCGCCAAACGCTACGGTCTCATGCCATGCCATGGACATGCCCAAAACACCTGAGCAAGTTCTTCTTCATTCTACCGTGACATCTTCACTAGTCTGCCTTTCTATTTATCTCTTAATTGAAGAATCGATCAGCTAAGCTGACACCGCACATCCTTCGAAGAGATCACATCTCCATTATTCTTCAACTATTGTACCACGATAGTAAAACCGAATCCTTTAGATTTTATTAAGTTAGAGTTAGAGTAATAATATATTTTTATAAATAAAAGATAACAAAATCTTTGCACAAGATTTAAACCCCTAACCACCATATAAAGTAAAGTATATTACTACATTTAAAATTTTCGCGCTTTCGTCGCACCGTAGCCAGGTATCATTATATATTAATGGATATAAACTACGCAAGATCCGTCGCCCGTGTAAATATTTTGTTTCATCTCCACTGAAACCTTTCTGAAGCTTTTACGGGGCTTTTTTGAGGTTTCCTGTCGTTTTTCCGTTAAAAACCCGTGATGCCGCAAAATTTATGCGATTTAAAGACTTAAGCATATTTTTTATTATTAATTATGTTATGTTTTATTCTAAAGTGCTATTAATAAAATATACTAAATGCTATTAAAAAATATTGTATTTGTGCGTCATAATCTGCGGCAATTACTAATTATAATCGTATCATATGTCAAAGAGTTAACCCATTGTGGAACAATGACAATTATTATCAAGAATTATTATTTGACAAATATTAATAATTGAGGCTGTCGTGGCGCAACGGCACAAGGGTGTGACTGTAACACCACGGTTGTGGGTTCGATCCCCACTCAAGGAAGTGAAATATTTATTTATGTTTATACTTCCATTTCTTCGCTCAGGTGTCGAGGCAAAGCGCAACGTTGAGTTCTGCCACTCAACACGCAATATCTCCAGAATTCGGCAGAAAATGGGAAACGGAGTGTCTTTACACTAGGTTCCATTTTATATGAAGAAAATACAACAAAATATCAAAACTTAACTCAAAACTTTGTTGTTTTCTTATCTTATATAAATGATCGTTAATCGAAATCATACTTGTTAAATTGATGTTTTCTATGATTATTTATCAGAAAATTTTCCATCACGATTTCTATGTATATTGTATATATCAATAAAAAAGAGGTAAACCATCAACCATTAAAGCTAATTAGACTTCGAAGCTAAGAAAAGCTTTCAGGCTTATTATTCAGTAAAGAAGAATATTCTTGATATTAAATTGAAAAGGAAACGTTATATCTATTATATTTTATTTATTTAATTGTTTTGATATATATTTTATTGAACTTATATTTATTGCTATAATGTTATTAAATAATAGTGGCCAGTGATTGATCGTATATTCTATGTTATTAAATTTTTTTTTATTAAAGTATAAAATTCTTTACTGAAGTATTATTAATTATTAAAATATGCTTATATCATATTCAGATCCTGATTATGCATAATTTATTTCGTCCGACTGTAAAATATCCATATTTTTCATGCCACAGTGGTTTCCGGACGCTTTCCAGGAAATTGTAACGCCACAAAATTAATAGCAATCAAAGGATTTTATAATTTAAAATTATATATATATAATTAGGCCGTCGTGGCGCAGTGGCACAAAGGTGTCGCGCGTAAATGTGACGGTTGTGGGTTCAATTCTCACTCGAGGAAGTGAAATATTTCTTTACGTTTATATTTACATTTTTCTTCGCGCTGGCGTCGAGGCAAAGCGCAGCGTTGAGTTCTGTCACTATATGTAATTGATCTGATTGATTTTTGTATAATAGTGATTACATATAAGTACTGTAAACAGTATACAAGTACGTATATCGTGAGAGTAGCGAGTCGATATTGACCTAAAAGTTTTTGCGTGTGCTGAGAGGTTATGTATATAAGTAAGTGGTTATGTAACCAAAACAATAATAAATATTATTCCTATTATTTTTTTTCCTTGGGACAACACTTCCGTCCCCCCTTTTTCGTCGTCTTCTGAACTCATTTTGTGTTGAGCGACGGTTATCAAATTAAAAAATATATTATTCCTTGAGTGGGAATCGAACCTACGCTTATGCCTTTGGGCTATGACTGACCTCAAATATTATGTTAAATTTTATTTGCATTTTTCTTTTCTACAGAACCCAAAATGTACCGTTCTAAAAAAATCTTAACCACTGTACTTATTAAAACAAAGTGCAAAAAAAATCTACCTCAGTGTCGATAGAAAGCTCTTCAAAATTGAAGAGGAAATTTCGTGCAGCTTTTTATTTCGCTTAAGCGCTTTCCAAATATTAATGGAATGACGCATATTAACACTTGAGGTGGCGATGACCTAGTTCAATTTACAGGCCATACCATATTACGGAAACTAGTTAGGGGCCGTGGACTTTCGTATATGACTAATAAATATTAATAATACACCCAAATCAATACACTACGGAGTGTCTTGACACTAAATTCCCTCTGCCTTCTATATAATCAACAAAGAGCCCAGCTGAATAAATACATATAAAATACCGTTACGATAAATTTATTTCGGCATTTTAAATAGTTCAACTAAAAATGTAATAATATTACGTCATCCCGCAGAATCTACAGCTGCCACGCTCTTCACAAAATGTGACAGACACAAATTAATATCATTTAGTGAGATTTTAATTTCCGAATTTCATAATTAAGCACGCCTCATTCGTTTTCACGTGTAAATGTAGGTAGGTACACTCGTGTTTTACTTACCTACGTTTGGTATTTTCATATATTTTTCATTTATTGAAGCCGACCGTAAAATTTTATATGGCTTACGTGACATAAAAATTTCATGGTGTTAGTGTAAACCATCATGTGGTGTATGCGATTTTTGCTTGTACCAAAAAAAAAGTAATCGGATATAATGAATTTAGAATTTATTTAGAGCGTATAATATGACATATTCTCGTTCGCATAGCAGGCTTCAACCCACTTTCTGTTTAATTTGCGAGATATTGTCGTTAAGTTGCAGAATTACGTAACTTTATAATTATTTGATTATATAGTTATTTTCAGAATAATAATTTTACTTCATTCAAATCAAATTAGATTCTATGTAAGTTGTATTAAATTATGTTGTATGAAATTAGTAAAAAATATATTTTGTATAGTTTTAGAGTATGACAAGATCAGTCGTGGTGCTGGTGGTGGTGGTGTACATGCCTGTGACAAGATAGGTTTTGGGTTTGATTTTTATTCGAGCAAATTAAATTTACATTTCTTCGCTTTAGTGTCGAGGCCAAGCGCGGCGTTGAGTTCCGCCACTCAACACGCAACGCTTCCAAAATTCGATGGAAATTGGGCAACAGAGTTTCTTGATTGATGAAATATTCGAAAATTTAATTTCCTCGCTCTAGTAACGACGCAAATTTCTGCGTTGAATTTCGCCACTCAACATGTACTGCGTCCAGTGTTTAGCGGAAAACAGAGAACATAAATCTATAAAATCAAAAAAAAAACATTAAAAATAAATCAAAAATTTTAATACTGATTTGAAGTTAATAAAAAATTGCAATAAATAAAAAAAAATAATTAATTGATAAAAAAATCTGCACATTCTTGAATAGTTCTGTGGTATTGTGACGTTAAACAAATATCCACTACAGTAGTCAACTATCCTTTTTTTCGAAAGATCAAATAATATACTTAAAATTTATTACTATTTTTTGCGTCCGATTTTCTCTCAATATTGTAAATATAGGAAGGCAGTATTTTTCCTATTAAAGTTTAAATCTCTCTGAGATACGTTTCATTTGCAAAGTTCACTTTTGATTCCTCTCGGACTTACCTGAAATGAGGAAAGTCTGTTCAAGTTTTCTAATTTTCCGATAGAACTTATACATTCCTGCAAAGTTTCTTGGCGACAGTACACGTGTCGGCAATCATTTGAATTGTCTCCTGAAATAATTGGATATTTCTTCGATTAAAATTACGAACGATTACGATATCATTTTATTTTTATATATGTGTATCATCGTCATTAAGTATAGAGTACAGTTGTGGCACAGGCGTGTGGCTGTAAATTAGAAAAGTGGTTGGTTCGATTCCCACTCAAGAATATAAAAGATTTAATATAAAATTTTTTGCGCTGTGGTCTCGAAACAAAGCGCGGCGTTGAGATTCGCAACTCAACACACCAAAATTTTCCAAAATTTGACGAAAAGCCTCCTTGCTCTCGGAGCACTTGACGGAGTCTTTGACGGAGAGTAAACACTAGGCCCAATCTTGGGATACAGTTTGAAACTGAAAAAAAAAATTGCTACAATTTTACATGAATTTTAGAACGAACGTAACGTAACGCGTTTAAAAGGTAACGCAGGCGTTAACACGTTATAAATGTCAGATAAAGAAAAACAGAAGAATCCGTTTTTTCCAACGAGCACAGTGAAATTTTCCTTCATATTTTGAAATAACAGGAAGCGCCGCTTATCCCAGGGCTGGGAAGAACCTTATTTATTTCTTGATAAACAAGGGTTTAGTGTGAAAGCGTTTAAAATATAATAGCATTCATGATTTACATGCTGTCGGTGTACGTGATGTATGTTACATTCGTGTCGTAAGATGTCAGGGATGTTCCTTGTGTCGTAACTTTTTACGATCTTTATAATTTATGTATATCTAAATCTAATTTCATTTGTATGATATGGCAGAGTATATTGAGAGCACTCAGTGTTAAAATATTCCACTCTCCGCCTTCTGACCGAAGTCGAGATTGATTTCAATGCCTATTATGACGATTGCGTCACCCTGCTCGGCTGTATTAAGGGACCGCAGAGCTGCAGCAGCACGCCTACGTGCTCAACGCTTGTGGATTGAATTCCAGCTCTAAGGAGTGATGAGTGCCACGGAGTCAACAGAGGCATATTGCATTACCTCGCTTTGGTAAGAAGACAGAACGCAGCGTTAATTTCTCTTACTGTCAAAGAAATATTATATTGTTATCGAATCTACGTGTGCTAGTAGAATATTTTTTTATTAAAAATATTTTTTTTGTTAAAAATACTTCTTTTTTACATTATTTTTCGGTTTAAATTTGTGACTTCAATTACATAATTAATTCAATTCAATAGATTTTTTTCGGACAGCCAAGCTGAAGTAGTTTCTATCCACTTTAGACAAATTTGTAAGGAGCTAACAAGCTGACTTTTTATTGACTTATCTTACTTTAATTGAATTCTATTTTTTGCCGTAACTTTTATATGTGTACTATAAGCTCAAATATATTTGTATGATGCGAGAGCCAAAAGTTTTAATTACTAAACGTATTTTTTATACTCAGTACAAAGAAACACAGCTTCACGCTGTATCCCGCACACAGCAGAGTAAGCAGTATCTAAACAGAAGTAACTAGTGTTAAGACACTCCGTTGCTGGCGGAACTCAATGCTTAAAATAATTTTTATTATTTCATATTTATGAAAAAAATCTTTTATTTTTCAAGTTCAAGGTTTAGTTTAATCTAAGTACACGTCATTTACTTATAAAAAAAATATATATTTAAAAAATCCTTTATAGACAAGTGTTTCTAGGTTTCATTATTTTCGATAAAATATGTATTGAATAAAATACATATTTTAATGAAAATAAGGAAATCGGTGTATTTCTCATACGAGAAATATTTCTCATCGTGAGGCGGTGGTAACGCAGGGACATAGGATCGACTAAAGTCAATAATAAAAGATTTTGTCTGATTTTCCTGCCCGGACGTTAAGGTTACCTCAAATATAACGAATATTCGGAAAAGGCTTGATTTTATATGGAAAAATACAACATAAAAATATTACCATAGAAATTGTTTCAAACAGATATTTTTAAACTACCTTTGTGATTTCAACAGAGATCCTGAAACACTCACTTATTACGACGAAACTTGCGAGTTGGACTCACGCCAACCAACCTTACCTGTAATGGAAATAAATAATTTTAAAACTTTCAAGTATGTTTTCTTAAAAGTAAAAAAGAACACTTAATATGTTCTTAGGTAATACTTTGAACGTAAGCATTTATTTGTCGCCAGACATGACGCAGGGGACGCATATTTTCATTACTTCGCTCTGGTGTCAAGTCAAAGCGCGGCTTTGAATTCCACCACTCAACACGGGGTTCCCTATGGCTATCCTGCTGTGTAATATAAATTTGTCAATTATTTTTTTTCTCAATAAAAATGTATATTGCATATATGCAAATTATAGTTAATTAAGCATTCAGCAGTTCCATTGAAAAATAAAACAAAAAAAGAGATAGTAAATACAAACTCTAATTTAAATTACTTATAAATAAGTATGAACTATAGACAAAAAAAAAAGAATCTCCTCACAATTTTACCTCGGAAACTTTACGCGAAAAATAAAATTTACAACGAAAAATGTTCGAAATACCCAAAAGAGATTTCAGCGTTCAACTTCACTAGGGTGTACTGATACAAAAATATTAGAGAAAAGTTACAAACTAGAAATGTCCCATTGGTCGCAAACAATGTACATTTTACAGTGCGGTACAGCGGTACAGCCGCAACAGAGCAAATAAAAGTTACAATCGACGTCGCCACTACGTACTAGTGCGAGTATATCGAGCATTCGCTCAATACAGAGTGTATCGTCAACTTCTTAAGTATTAAACTTGTTTCTACTGTTTTGTGACTGAAGTTGAAATTTTTGAATTTAGCAATATTTTTTAATTTGAAATTATTATATTAAATTAAATCAGCCTGGCCTGCTTATAGATTCAAATCGAATAATATAGTGAAAAAATTGTGACTGGCCAAATTATTTAATTTGGCTGCAATTTGTTTATGGGAAGTAAAGCATATTTAGATATAACCTGCCAATCATCGTATTTACAGTAAACCTTGTTCCGTTACTCCAAATTGGGGTCATTTATTACTTACAAAAAATATATAATAAATGACTCCAAATAGTCCTTAAATATATAATATATAAGATAATATAGAGAAAATAAGTTATTTTATTTCTATTAGTCATGTATACTTGTATTATATATATAAATGAAATACTTACATATAATACACATATATATATAATTTAAGCTTGAAATATTTCAAGGTACTAACAGCATTCAGTCTTCGTTGTTAAAAGTTTTCCAATAAGCTCTCGGCTCTCGAAACTAAAACATCTCGACTTGTAGCCGTATGTAACTTAAACACAACACCAAAGAGAGATTTTTCTTTTTAAATAAGAATAAAGGTAATACAATATAAAACAGAATCGTTTTTTTTTTATTATTAAACAATATTTAAAATTGAAATATTTCCTTCCTCTGGTAATGAAGCGACGGGCGGCGTTGAGTTCCGACATTCAACACATAATGACCTCAAGAATTAAAATTTTCATACTACGTTTTCTTACATTTTCTTAATAACGTTTTGTTTAGCCAATATTTTTACGTGAGCTCAGAGTAGCTTCTGTTAAGATACTACGTTTATTCTCTTCTTCTCATTTTGAAAAAATAGCTTGTTCGTAAATGTTGTCTCTGCCTACATTGCTCTATGCACGGTAGCTCCACGGTGAAGCTAAAAAATCCTCTTATAAATTTTTTTTAAGCCAAATATATTATTATTATGCTTAATTTTATAATATAATATTTATAATAATATAATAACATTTTCTCAAAATCGTGCATACATTGTATTGTTTCTATAATAGTTTGCCCTACTTACATTAACAGCAAATCGACACGAGCTAAGTACAATTGCACATTCAAAATTTCAAACTCTCAACTGACCAGCGAATGTTACATTTGATTTAAACTTTGATATGTTAGTTATATGCCATTTGCGTATTACATTCATGTTGCAGGGTAAGTGCAGCGTACCTAGTGTTAAGACACTCCGTTCTACATTTTTTGTCAAATTTCGGAGAATCCAATAGATTGATAGATGAAATATATTAATGGCTAAATTAACGTATAAAAAATCTCTGAGATGCTGACAGTATGGGTAAAATACTATTTATAAATTTTATTTTCATTAAAATAAATTAATATATATTTTATTTTCGTCAAAATAAATTTGCAATATTTTTTTTATTATTACATACTTAATTTAAGGAAATATATGTTCCTTGTTTAATAACTCTTTTTGAAGCAAAAGGAATAAAAAGTGCAGAGGACATTCGTGGCGCAGAGTTACAAGCATGTCAAAACGTTACTGTTAACGCGGCGGGTTGTAAGTTCGATTCCCACAGACACAGCGTGAAGCTATTTTTTTATAACAAATGTATAAGTACTATCAAAATTTTCCAAAATTTCTCTGTCATAATTTTTCAAAATTGTCAAAAAGCCAATCACTTTCATTAATTAGTATAAATCTATCTGTTATATGTCAAAACATTCATATATGCTATATTATAATTATCAATAGATTCGTATAACACAACGCATAGATGCCACTTTGTCACAAATTTGATTAATGTCCCGATCGTCTGTTGAGATAGCAGCGGTGAATTAATGGTTGAACCATTTAAGTTATTAGGTAAGCTCTCCATTGCCAGACACAGAATGTGTCAAACATAACTGAGATTGTTTAATTAAACGAAACCCCTTCTACAGATTCCGTAGGGTTATGTGAAATTAAAATTTTAATCGTCTTATTTCATTCTTATTTCATCAGTGCGCTTCTGAAAAAAACTGGAAAAAAATTGCTTACTTATATAATTACCAACTTTACATTGTAAGTTAAATTTCAACACTAAACAACAAATAAATTTTTTAAAAGAAGCTTAAAGCGCAAATTTTTAGGGTTCCGTACTTTATAAGGTAAAAACGGAATTCTTTTTGGATCATTTTGTTATTCGTCTGTCAAGACTATTTATTCCGAGGTCGTGAAGAGGTATCAAGCTGAAATTAATATCTAGATATACTAGTATACGAGTAAGTTATTATCTAGATATAATAAATTAAAGATTGTATAAAAATATAGTAATTAAAATCCACAGGCAACTGTATGTCTAGTTCCCATAGATATACAGTTACAAAATTTTGACACAAAATGAACACTTCTAAGAAAAAAATAAGTATTTCACAGGAAAACAACATCACAAAGTTAAATTTGTAGTTAATTTCATATAAAATGGGTACATATGCCCGCAATTTGAGTTTGTCAACTTTTATGAATTATTCGTTGTTGTGTTGTTCCCCTTGACCTATAATCCTGAAATTGGTACGGAATCATTGGTAGACCAGTCCGGCTGGCACTTAACTGGTTTTTCAATTACTTAAATAATCAAAAAAAAATCACTGACCACAGTCCAGTCCATTACATTGCAAGGATAGACACATCAATAAACTATGTACATACATATGTCATACACACAGTGAAATGCACAGGTCATTAGGTCTGCTATGTGGCAGAGTGATAGATGCTCTACTTTGTCACACTTTGATTGATGTCTAGATGCTATAAAGATTTTGACACGTTCAGTCAAGCCTTGCCAAAGGATATATTTTTTTCAGCTGCATACTTTTTACCATATAGTGTGGGAATGCAGTAGGCTTCTCTGCTTTCCGAATACATTTCCATGAGCGGTAATCGAATCTATAACCATCGTGTTAACATTCAAATATTAAATTTGAATGTAATTTGAATTGCGTTTTTTTCTAAATATAAATAAAATAGCTATAATTAGAAGGTTCTTAATAATTTCATTGAATAAAACTTGATTACCCATTAAACGTGACGCATTAAATAAGAAATTTTTGTAGTTTTGTTATGAATCTAAAATGTATAACTCAAAAAGAATATCGTCTGATTCTCCAATAAATTGTTTCGACTTACAACATTTTATATTACTACAGATTTTTTTTACATTTGCTTTATCTCGAATATATGTACAAAGCCACCAAATATAAAATATTTTAAAACACTTTGTTTGTGCATTTCTCGCCTTAATTCAAAATACTGCGTATTGAGTAGTACACGTCACACTACCCCCGAGGAATATCGAAGCCACAGCCATTGATTGTATTCCCAGTCTGATGCTCAGGAACTTATATATATATATTGGAAGTTTATAAACAATATATGAAATGTATAGCAGTATATGTATGTAAGCGGCGTTGAGTTCCGCCACTCAATACGCAATGCCCACCCAAAATTCGTCGGAAATTGGGGAACGAAGTCTTCGCTAGATTTCCTCTGCCTACCCTGCTGTGTGCGCGATATAGCGTGAAACTGATTTAATTTAATACACAATATACTCGTATAAATAAATAAATATATAAAAATTTATTATCATCTAATGTGAATATTTTCGATCAGACTGCTATAAAATTAATAGAATCAAAAACAACAGGCACGAACGATGGGTGAACACTTCGGTCTAACGTAAGAACAAAGAGCGTATTAGATTAATCTTTCTTTCCTAAAGTTTTATTATATTTAGCTTATGAATTCATATTTTAACAATACCTAAAATTAACATTATCACAAATTATAGTTTTTTTTTATGGTTTCACTCCTTTTTCTGCCAAATTCTTTGCAATTATCTCCAAGTAACGGAAATTTGTAAAAATCGCCCTACAGAGATGCTAATAACTTAAATAAATTATGTTAAACGTATAAGAATTTTGACGTCGCTTGATAAGAGCGTATGGCTTATTGGTCAGAGCAATACAACGGTTTTAATTAGATGCGAACTTGAAAACGCTACGTTCAAATTTTATACATATTCAAAAAATATTGATACAGAAAACTAATATAATTAATAAAATAAGATTATTACCCGACTGCACGATGCAAAGGAGGGTAATGTTTTTTATGTGTTATAGAGACAACACTTTAACAAAAGTATAATATTTAGTCCATTGCAATTAGACAAATTTAAAATATAAAATTAATTTTAAAGTAAGCAGTTTTTGACTTAGACCTGTAATAATGATCGCATACGACACGAACAAGAATGATGAATGCTATACGTTTCCTTTGTACACGTGATTGATACCTGCACTGTGGAAATTCTCAAATATCGCTTCTATTGGTGCCATTCGTGCTATTTCATGAGACCTACAAATCCGTATTTTTACTTGTAAAGTGCAACGGGTTACAGCCTCATAAATCAGAATTTTTCATTCTATACTCACTTAATGGTCTAGTAAACTGTCCATTGCTAAATGGTTATGGGTTTCAGAGACTTGATGGAGAATGGAATTCCTTATGGCAACAATAGAAGTTGATTTTTCTAGAATAGAATGAATAGAAGTCCATTTTTTAACTAAGTTATATAATATTATATTTTTTTATACTACAGTTCATTTACCATCAAGTGACCTAAACTCTAACTTGCCTTGTCTTTTCCATTAAAAAAAGTAAAAAATCTGAGTTAAGGAAATAAAAATTACATTAATGAATTATAAAGACTGACCGTAGCATCTGCCTTCATGTTTGATCGGCAATCGAAAACTATTCTGAAGCATGGAAGAGGTAATTTCCACAGCAATCAGCTTTTAATTAGGGCAAGTAATGCTCAAATCAACTAACCTGTTTCGTATATTTGAAAGCATCGTTTGTGATAGAAAAAACGTTAGTGGTAGAAAATTATACAAGGTAATTTCCTTAATTTTTTACGAGAAAGGAGAAAACGAATAAATTTAAAAATAAAATATTTCAATTTCACTAGAGTAAGAATCGAACCTGTCACGTTTTCGATCACACGCTTGTGACGCTAATATAAAATATTCAAATTTATAAACTAATTTGAACCTTACAACTACAGATACAAATTGACATCAAGGCAACTAATAAATTATATACGTAATTTCTATATATCATGATCTAATTAAGCAACACATTCCGTCATTTTAAATACATTTGATCTACATTGCCTTTAAGTTATTTCCCGAGAAGCCTTTGATATCGCAGTAATTTTGTTAATACAATACAGTATAAGAGATTGCTACTTGAGTTAGTATCGTGTTACTAAACATATTACTTCATTCAGTTCTCCACCTAAAATATAATATATGTTTGAAAATGGATGTTGTTATACATACAAACTTTACTCTGGAATCAATTTATCTCATTAAAAAACTGCATCAGAAATTGTAAGAACTTCCATAGATCCGGTAATAATGTTTGAATGAAAAATATTGTTATCTTCTTATATTTTCTAGATAGTTTATATAGATAGATAGATAGATAAAATTATTTATTGCACACACACAGCTTATAGGAACCGTGTAGCGTATAAAAAATAAACTAAAATAACAATAAACATAAAACTTTATAAATATAATATAGTTTACATATAATACGTATATAATAAACATAGTATAATCTATTATACTAGTATACATATATACAAATATATACTAAATATTTCTTTGCTTTGCCAAATAGTAATGCTTCATGGAACTTAAAGACGTGAAGCGACTTACAGTGTCGGATACAAGATGTCGAGTCATTCCATAAAATTAAGCTTTTAACAGTGAAGGAATCTTTGAATTCTAAATATATTTTTAGTTATTGAGGGTACTTTCGAAAAATTTACACATATATGACCATACAAATGTATAACAAAAAATATCCATTTTTAATTCTAATTTGAATATTAACATTATATTTTATTTGATGCGTATTGAGTTAAGCCATTCAACTCGCAATGTCTCCGAAATTCTTCGAAAATTTGGGAGCGGAGTGTATTAACACTAGTCTGCAACATGAGGGATATAGCGTGAAGCTGAGAAATATAGTGTCACCAACCTTGTAAGTATCATATATTCTATAAAAAAAATATATACATAGACTCCACTATAATAAATTTCTCGTAGAATAACTCGAATCGTATATTTGGCAAAAAAACTGCTATTTCTGGATACTTCCCTTGCGTCATCCCTAACAGAGACAGTTATGCGACGTGCTGCTGCAAAATATTTACTTCACGAAATAGAGTTGTAAGAGTTCCAGACAGAAATTTGAACATAAAAATTAACTTTAATACATGCTTATTTTCTTGCGCGGTGCTTTTTAGTGAAATTGTTAAATTGTTATTATGTACATAACATATATTTTTTTTTATTTTAAAAATGTTTTAAAAATATTTATACGTTTTCTAAGAAAATACTTCTTATATATATGTAATAACAGAAATATATTTTTTTATTCACATACTCGTAGCTCTATTTTCTTTAGAGGGCGAGAAGTATTCTCCCTGTGATATACCACAGGAATCAAGTTTCCACATGTAAGAATTCATATAGAAAATTATTAATTTACGTTAAAAAAAATAAATGGATAAAAAAATATTGCTAAAAATTATATATTTTTTTCATTTTCTAAATTTTTTTATCTTGTACTAAGTTTAATACTATATCACCGCAACAGATAGTTCTATTATAATAATTTTCCCATACAGACAGTCAAGTTATGAGTTTCAATTTCTCATGCTGACTTTATAGACTGGCCCATGATAGCTTATTTGAAAATTATTATAACTATAGAAAGTAATTTTCAAACAATATATCACCATAAACCAACCCTGCAGTATATCATAAAGATAAAGACAGAAGTATTTCTAGTATTCTGCTATTTTTAAAATAGTTTTCTTGGCGCATATTGCGTCAGCTAGGAAACCACATTAACACTATTCTTGGCTAGCTTTTGTAATATACAAGCAAATAAATTGTAGTCCTTTTCTCACTTTGTTGTCGTGAGATTTTTATTTTCATTTCTACTACATTCATGTATTTATTAATTTCTCACATAGCAGGGTAGATATAGAGAAAACGTGTGACACTAGTGTTACGACATTCACCACCCCATCCCCACTATCCGCTGAATTAATCTATAATTTCTTCGAATGGGAATCAAACCCACAATCTGCCAAGTTTACCTATTAGATTTATTAACATATTATTTGTATTATTTCAATTACTTTGATAAAAGTAAACCATTCATAATCCAGGAAAACTTGACAATACATATTTGTTCATACAAAATGTACATTTCTCTTACGTAACAGACGGTGCTCTTAAAGTACAACGACGTTCTTGCCTCCGACTGGAATCTAACGTCTTTATGGCCACTTTAAATATTAACAGGAAACGAAAATAACCTTTAAATTCACTACCTTAGACATTCTACATAAAATTACTAAGTATAATACTACTGTATGTTTTCTTTTGCAGACAGATATCGTCTACGCTTAAATGGTGAATCAAATATTACGTGATAAGCTTTCATTTGAACTTTCTGTACATTTTTGTAAATATTTGTCGTAAACGCAATTTTCGTGACAATATCTAAATATAATTGCGGTTGTCGTGGGTTCGATCCTAATGGGGGAATGATTATTTAAATTGTTATCAATTTCAATGTCTCTAAAATAGAACATAAAAACAGTAAGAGGTAGAAGGCACAATAATCATTTACTAGAAAGTCATATTCAAATATTCCTATAGTGTAGTAGTAGTTATACGTTTTAATTTAGAATTTTTCCTCAATACAAACGAGTGTATGCCCGAAGCGTATTCAAGTATGAATTAATTAATATCGAATGAAAGTGAATTCTATACATTTATAAAAATAATTAAAACCTCAGCTCGCTACTATTTTTATAGCACTACTTTTTTCAACGTGGTAGCTATGTATTTGATATATATGTATAGTTAGATTGCTAGTGTGTTTGTCTATATTATTCTCTAATAAAATATACATAGTAAAACGTGTGGAAATGTTTAATGTATGATAAACAACGACACCTCCTATTTACAGCCTACGCTAGCAGCAATGCAGCCTACTTTTACGTCGCAGTATGCAGAGCTCATTTTCGTTAAAAGATTTCGGGTCAACGTTGTAATTTGTATACGTTTATGTTTGATTTTCGTTCCAATGTTATGGTTTTTAACAGAATTCCTAGATTGTTTTTTTAAAACGTCACGCTGTATCCCTCGCATAGCAGGTAGGGAGAGAGAACCTAGTACTAACACATTTCATTCTCCATTTTTCAACGAATTCTAAAGGCATTGCGTGTTGAGTGGCGGAACTCAACGCCGTACTTTGCTTCGACACCAGAGGTGAGAAATGATAATATAGATAAATAATTATTAATTTTCCCCAGTGATAGTCTAACCCAGAACCTCGGCAGCCTTATAAAAGATGTTTTATATGTAATTATAAAGCTCGCTTTCATAAAGAAGTGATATGATTATTTTTACACAATATCCTACGAAACAATGCAAATTCCAGGAAAAATAAGAACTTACTAAGTTAGCTTCCTGAAAAATAGACAAATGTACCACTCATATTTCACCACTCAGACTCAAATTGCAACGTAACATAATTTGTTTGTGCACGTACTTAAGTTACCAGATATTATAACATGACAAATTCTAAAGTATAAGATTTTGTTGAAAATGACTTGTAAAAATTATTTTAAGCACATTTAATAGTTGTATACATAAATATACAAAGGAAGCCATCGTGGCGCAGTAGTTATTAACTTAGCGTAACTTCACGCTGTATCCCTAGCGGGGTAGTCAGGGAGAACGGAGGGACAGATACCTCTTTCGCCTCGTCCACTGGTATCAATCTCCTCATACACCTCCTCGCCCTCCGGGGCGTCCTCATGCTTTTTAAGTGACTTTTCTCCAGTATTTTTTATGGAGAAGTACAAGGCAAACGAGCGTACGAGTCACAAGATGTTAAGTGATCACCGTCGGCCACGACCTCATATAACGCTAGAGGAGCTACAGGTGCGTTGCCGGCCGACAGGGTGGAGATAGAAGCGGTTTTTTAAGGTACTCAGATAATATCGACCTGGAAACACTGTAGTTAAGCCATTCCACATACACACACACAGGCATAAAACCTTTGTTGGATTTGAATCGTGATCCCTACAGTCTGTCACTAACCAGTAGACCACTGAGCCCGTCAATCATGACACAAATAGCAGAAACTCAGCAATTATGCACGACGTGTACATCGTATATCATATTAAGCATGTTGCACCAAATTGAAGTTAACTGACGGACAGCTTGTGTCGGAATAAATATTTATATTGTGATGTTACTATATATTAGTTTTTTTTAGCGTTACGCTGTACTCCGCCCACAGCAGGGTAGGCATAAAGAATCTAGTGTCAAGACATTCCGTTCTCCATTTTCCGCGGAATTCGCGGTAGTGCCACATATAAAAATCAATTTGGTACTTCCAACTTTCTTGACATTATTCACAGAATAGAAAAAAAAAATCACTATACATTTAATAATATTACCAAGTATTACTTTTCCTTAATTGATTGCATTTAGTTATATATGTATTTTTATACGACACATCTTATAACCGATATTGGTTCAATTCATTACTCCAGGGAACTGATCCATCAATAACGGTAAATAAGTTAGTGTATCGGCCGAGTGCGCGTGTTATTTCTGGAGGATTACTTCGCTGGCGAAAAAATATTGTAAAAGATAAAATAAATCGGTCAGGTGCGAGTCGGACTCGTCAATCTATAAAAGTTCACAAACTGTCATGTCATTTTGTATGAAATTAAAAATGTAAGTCAGTAATAACTTGTTCTATGAAATACTTATAAATTTTGGCATTTCAGATTTTTGTCTTGATTTTTATTACAAGGTCCCCCTTTATGCCAATTTTAGAACATAATAGGTTCGATAACGCGGCGAATCTCATAAAAAATGCAGCAAAATCGAGGCATAAATGCACATATATTTTGACCGTGTTCATTTGGAAACTTGTTTTTTTTTCTGTGCCTCCATATCCATCAAAGTGACCCTATAACGATAAGGCTTTAACCTTTTGAGGTACGGAACTCTAAAAATAAAAGGAAAAGATCCATTCGCCACCGCACCACAAGAGTGTCTACCTGTCCTGACGTAAAATACATTATATCGGAAGCGTACATCACAAAATTGTCACGTAACATAATTTACTTCCGCGTAGTGCTGAGTCCTCTTACCTTGTTAAGTTTGCAGTTGCTATTAAACATAGCGAACAAAGTTTTGCTCGCTTACGTTATGCTATACTTAAATTTAGATTAATAATTTTAATGGCACTGTGGAAAATATTCTTTGTGTAGTTTCTGATTTGATTAAATGGTTTTTTATCTTTTAAGGGTTCCGTACTTTATAAGGAAAAAAGGGGAATCCTTTTAAGATCACTCTGTTGTCCGTCCGTCAGTCTATCTGTCTGCTTGTCAAGCCTCTTTATCTCAGATAAACTCTTTATCTGAGATAAAGTCTTGACAAGCGTCTTGTAAAGAGTCTTCCTGAGGAACGCTTGGAGATATCAAATTAAAATTCAAACCATATACTCAAATCAAAAACATATTTCCATATTTTCGTAGAAAAATATGCAATTCGATCCGAGGATAGAACAAAATATGTCTCTATCTGTAATATAGACTGCTACCCCCAATATAATTAGTTAATCTAGATTGGCTAATGTGCTACAACGATATATTTCATTTATCATAAAAATATGCTCTCCTTTCAAAGACATATAAGGATCGATTTTTTTATCTCTCTCGGTCTACTCATCACGATAACTACATTGTGCATGCTAGTATTCGTTGAGCTATATTTTTACTGCATCAAGTGCTGCGTGACACCTACGAGAGCCCTAACCTTAGTTTTCTGTGCTACAATAATTGATACTTGGTATATCAAATTATTTTTTGCTCTAATTATTTTATCACTGGCGTTATTTTTTAATACAGGCACTCTTAAAGATTAAATATTATTTATGAAATTATTATTTACAATGTTTTTTCCTATCAGCCTTCGAATACTGTATTGTAACATTACACAATTACAATATACGTGAACATATATTGTAATTACTTATATTAAAATGAAAATAAATTGGTAAAAATTAAAAAGCAGACGAAAGATTGTTTCTCCGATTGTTCAGTACAGTTCAGTTCAAGGCAATTTTCCTTTAATAAATCTCAAAAAAAGATGTAATATTGAGACCGTCTAATTTTATATTCAATCATTGAATATATTTCATATTCCCTAGATAGATTAAAATAATAGTAAATTTTCCAAATATCTAATGTAGAAGAAGAGATTCATAGAGTTATTTCTTTAATGTCAACAAATACCTTTTAACTTTGTTAAAATACACATGGTATTCTTTATTTAAAATAAATTAAACATAAAAAAAACTAGTGATACAGAATAAAATAGCTGCATAAGCTTTATGCAGCATAAAAATATTTGATGTTTTAAAGGGTGTCTTGTTGAACTAGTACGTCAGAAGAATTGTATAAATTAAGCTACGTCAATCCCAGAGGGACACAATAAACTATCTTAAAAAAATAGTTTATTTTAAATACGACTTTTCTTTTATAAATTATTATCGATTCCAAAAGGCCAATAAAATCTTCTCATAAACTTAAATATAATTTGATTTCTACATATTAATTTAAGTTGAGTGCGTAGTTATAGTCCAAAAATTCTTTATTTTCCATTTTTCATCCAGAAATATTCCAAGCCTTACGACACAATGCCTCATTCATTCGTCACTTTAGAGCTAGATCTATTATCCGTGAAGTAACTTCCTTGTTCGATAGTCGTACGCCAAATTATTCACTTTTGCCTTTTTCCTTTCTTTATTTCCTATGGAGAATGACAATTGCCTTCTCTTGTACTGTACATTACGTTTTATTTCTATTTTTATGTTCAAATAATAGCTTAAATTATTATCTAAGAGTCCGATAACTCTAATTGCAGATACAGTGGATTACATAGAAAATGTTAATGTTTAAATATTACTTATAATATATAGCATATAGCATTTCTTCCAACCAAGGATATATATAAATCAGCTTCACGCTGTATCCCTTACACAGCATGGTAGACAGAGAGAACATAGTGTTAAGACACTTCGTTGCCCACTTTCCGCCTCTAGCTTAGCGTATTGAGTGGCGGAACTCAACACTGTACTTTTATCTGAACACCAAAACGAAGAAATGGAAATATTTCACACGTTGTATTGAAGCCAGAATTGACTTCAATTTTAATAGTTTTGAATGTAACAACATATTTTTAGCAAATTTTCTAAACAAGTATTTTTACTGTCCATACAATAAAAAATGCAACATTCATTAAATTTTTCAAAGCCTATCTTGCTCTAGTTACGCCGCTCGTGAGTTTTTGCGCTAAATATCAAGCCTTGAAAGCCTCCGCTTAATTATACTAGAACAGGGCTACCAAAACGTTTCCGGTTTAATAAGGGATTAGCTTGGTCATCAAGATATACTTTTTTAAATAATTAAATTTTTTTGTAAGAAAAAAGCTTTTTTAATACATAATTCTGATATTACTGGATGAAAATGTCGATGGCTTTTTATTATTTTATTTAGTACGTTTTTTATTTTATTTTTTTATAAAACATTATCTCTAGTTATGTAATTCCTAAGAGAGTACAAGATATTTTAAATTACTTTATAAGTTTCCGTTCCTCAAAAGGAATGGAAAAAACGGAAATTATAAGTATTTTTTTAATAGAAAAAAACAATTACTGTGTTTTATTTAATAGAAAATGAATGACTGCGCCGGCAAACTTAAGTTAGTGTCCTAAAATTAAATTTGTATGGAACTGTGGATTCGCGAGACCAACTCGTGACTGACCGTTTATAGGATTTCGTCCCTTTTAAGGAGAATAACTCTTATAAGATCATTATGTTGTCCATCTATCTGTCTGTCAAGAGCTTTTATCTCAAGAACACTTGGAATATTGATAATAATTTGAACTACGGTCCTATAATTTTCTGACAAAAATATATTCGTGTTTCTACATTTACTTTCAAAAATACATGACCGTTAATATCACATAAGTCGTATATTTAGAATCACAATTAATAGGGTGTCTAGAATTACGAAATATTTCATCTAGCATCTACAGTTAGTACTGGTTCAAAAAAAATCTAAAAGCTATGAGTTACACTTATCTTTCTACACTATACGATATGAAATCCGTATAATTTACATAGAAATATGATGCCAATTGAAATTTGAATCGATCTTTATGTGCTGTAAGATTTTACAGATTTCTTTATTCTTCGTAATTGGAATTTCACTGCTGACAACACTAAAGACTAATTTATTTTTAAAAATTTGGCACATACCAGACTTTTAACAACTACATTCGTTGGAAAACCGAAAGAAAAATAAATTGCGAGATCGACCTTCCAACAAAAGCCGTCAATCCAATTTCCGATAGGGGAATCTGATGCAATTCACATTTCTATTGAATTTTATTATACAAGTGAAATCAATATTGTTCAATGTTTGCGTCACAATTTATTTTTTTATAGCTTCACGCTGTTGCACTGAAAAGATAAAGAGTGAGAGAAAAGATAAAATAAGAGTGTACGTAGCGAGTTGATATTTTATTGTCTTATCTTTTGTAAAATTTTAACAAATAAGAATATTTCAATTCTTAATTGTGTTTTTGTTTTCAACTTCACGCTGTATCCCGCACACAGCAGGGTAGGCAGAGGGAACCACGGTGTCAAGACACTCCATTCCCCACTTTCTGCCGAGTTCTGAAGGAATTGCGTGTTGAGTGGCAGAACTCAACGCCTCGCTTTACCTCGACACCAGAGCAAAGTAAATGGAAATATAAACGTAAATAAATATTTCACTTCCTCGTTTGGGAATCGGATCGGCTTTATAATAATCAAAATATTTAGTTTTAAATTGTTCGTACGTAAATATTCTCTGAGATAGGCCAAGATATTGTATTGTAAAATTTTATTTTATATAACTGCTTGAGATATAACTGGAAAGATATTTCTGATATCATATAGCTGAATAATTATGAAACTCATTTTGAAGAAATCTAAGCTGTCTTCTAATTTGGAATACCTGTGTACTAGGATTCGCCACATGCCGTGCACAGCGGGTGGAGCTGAGCGAAGCTATGTGGCTGAAAAGTTTAGCGAAATTTTCTGTTTTGTGCGCAGGCGCTGGGTTAGGCTAGTCAAAGTTCAATTACCAGTTACTAGTTCCACAGCTTAACTCTATTTGACATATTTTGACCACTTATTCAAAAATTACAGATACAATTATCACCAAACTACTTCATTAGGATCACCGTGTCGTCGACAATATTCGAGAAATATATCAGAGCTGTAGGTTTAACTTTTTACCAGTAAAAGTTAAACTTCTCTCAGCTCAATGCCTAACTTAATACCAGGAAAACGTAATAAAACTCAGAAACAACTAAATAACTCAGATTACAAAATGTGAAAAGCTGTAATAAATTTATCTAAATGCACCAATGTGTCATGGTCATCTGCGATGTAGCCTGCGCCGACCACAGCGACTGTGCAAAGACTAAACCTATTTACTAGCCTTGCTTAAAGTGTTAATTAATGTACGGTTTACCCACCGCTAGTGCCTCGAATAACGCTTTTACATATTATTATATAGGTTAATGTTAATATATGTAGTAACTAGAGACAGAACATCAATGATAATTATATTTTTTATCAAAATAGACCTACTTCCACCGGATCTCACTATCAGAACCTAACTAAACTCTCATCAAACTACCCTTGAAGAGGATACACTTCCAATAAAAAAATAATAACGAAATAGGTTGGCGTGATATTGAGACTTATGTTATTTTCTCATGATTGTCAGAAATGGATGAAAAGAACCATTAAAATCTGTTCACCCAACCAAAAATTCTGAAAAAGGAATCAATTTCAATTAAACAATTGAATTAATAACCTCCTTCTTGTACTAAAGTCGGTTAAATAGTGCCTACCAAAATTAACAAATTTTTCTTTTTTTTATCAGTTCCCTGTCTATAAGGTGGCAGTAAGCCAGTCTATAATGATCTTTCGTCAGATGCATAAGATCTTAGATTTTTATTTGTCAATGAGAAATTCCTATCACGTTTACAAACTTTGGCTAAGGCGGCATAATTTTCCCAGCCTATCATCTATCAATATTCAATATATCATTCGGCTCATATTTTAAAAATCACATTTCAAGTAATTTAAAAGGCATTTATTAATCTGTATTAATTAAAAAAATAAATTAAAAAGTAAATTTTCCGATCAAATTTTAATTGAAAATAAACTGATTAAAAGAAACTACCCTACTAGTTTTGACATTTGATCCACTTTAAAACTGCTTCAATAAATAAAAAAATAAAAATCTTAAATTTTTCGCTAGTGAAACTAACTAGATTCCACTAACAAGTTTGTTAGAGCGAAATTCGATTAAGCACTCCAGAATCGACACGTCGCATGTCGTCGGTTAATCGTTGCCAAATTCTGAACATATTTTCTGACTGTAGAAATGTAGATTGCACCTATAAAGATGTCAAAACAGAATTCTATATATTTTTTTTATTTTGCTTTACAACTAGCTGACAAACAAATTTTTCATATAAAAATAGTTTTCGGGTAACCAAAAGTAGTATATTTTAACATTTTTAATGTATGCAGAAAGCAACTGACGATAACGTTGTTCTAACCATGAGAAAAAAATATAGAAAAACTATAACAGATTTAATAACTATAGATTTGATCGATACTTATGAGCATACAATTAGTATTTTGTTTTTTTTTTTTTTTTATGTGAGAGGACAAGGCAAACGAGCGTTCGGGTCACCTGATGGTAAGTGATCACCGCCGCCCACAAATAGTATATTAATATATATAGTATATTAATATACATATCCATACACGCTCGAGTACATTCCGATTCCACTTTAATATACCTAATTCATTAAGACAGTTCCATCACCAGACCTCCGCGTCATAACAGTGAATATAAACTTTACGCTCCAGGTTTATCTCCAGCATACTCCTGTTACCACGGCGTCTAATTATGCTCCACGCCTTAATTAAATCGGGAGAGATAAATTTTCATCCAACACGTTATATGTAACGTTTAATGGCCGTAAAGTGCATATACTTGGAGACCAGGTAAGTGTAGAATTTATAGAGCCTCGCCCTAGAATGTTTAATTTACATGTTATTGTAGTACATGTGAGGATACCTTATGTGTATCTTCTACACCATGAAGGAATGTGCTTGTAATTTAAGATTCAATGTTTTGGATTAACTTATTTGAAGATTTTTTTAAAAAGCTCGTTGTTTTTAAGTAATTGCATCTCTTTCGAGGAATGAAAAGGCACAAATAAGAATTTTCTAGAGCATTCGGTCAATGAAAGTTAATAACTATCTGTACTTTAGTAATTATTTTGTGGTGTGTTTAAGACACAACCAGCAAGTTATACTAAAGTTTTCAATAAAATAATTTAATGTTGTTGAGTTGTTGGAGAACTTACATTTATAAGTCTTGTAACGTTGAAAGAAAATTTGTTTTTGCCATGGTAAGCAGATTTCGTGTTAGTGGTGGAACTCAACGCCGCTTTTTATCTCGAAACCAGTGCGAATCGAACCTCGAGTGGGAATCGAACCCGCAACCTGTCGCGCTTACAGTCGCATGCTTGTGGCCTTTGTCTATTATTAAAAATAATATAACTAGTTAATAATTGTATATAATTATTATAAAGCTGAAAAATGTGTTCGTTTGGACGCACTTATCACAGGAACTTGAAAAAAATTATAAAATGCTTAATATTATTAGAGCCGATGACATTTTCTGTATCTAAGGAGCGAAGCCACAAGTAAAAGCTAGTTCAGTTTTCAATTAAAATCAATATAGTATAATGAAATTTACAAAAAAAAACAATCTAATAAATAGCTTATTTCTTTAAAAAAACGTTTCCGTGGTAAATGCGAATGTATTTATTTATAAGAAATTAAATAAAAATGCTCTAGTCCTGAGTAATGTCGCGTCGAGCTAGTGTGACGTAGTGGTCAGAGCGCTTGGACAATTTCGAAGAGGAGCGAGTTTCAAATCCCGCTACGTTCAAATTTTTATTCTAAATAAGTATTTGGAAAACGTATTTATTTGAATAATCTAAAAATAAATCAACCTATTACATTTTTGCAAAAAAAAAAACGGTAGGTACATTAAATCTGAATGTGAAAATAAATTCAAGACGGCATCAAATGAAGGTCGCTCGCGGGCTCCTCTATAAAGATTGCTCGGCACTCATTTTGTTTTTGCATAATTCATTCCGACCTCGCCTATTCGATCTTAAATTTCGTCTCAATTGCCTCAACCGTAGTCATACGCTGTATAATAATGGCGGTACGTACTTATAATTTTTTTATTTTTTTTTTGCTTCACGCTACATCCCGCTCGCAGCAAGGCAGAGGGAACTTAGTGTTAAGACACCATTCCTTATTTTCTGCTAAATTCTGGAGGCATTGCATGTTGAGCTGCGAACCTCAACGCTCCGTTCTCTCTCGACACCAGAGCGAAGAAGTGAAAATATTGAATATTTCATTTCCTCAAACGGGAATCGAATCCACTATCTATCGCGTTTATAATTGACGCTTATGCCCTTGAGCGACCACGCCTCCAAGACGACCCCCTCTGCCCTTATAGTACTTATAATTCCTGCGTATTTTTTAGAAAATTTTGAAACTAAATCAATTCATTCTCCAATTTCCGTCCCAAAAAAAGAGTGGAGTGCTCCTTGCATTTCTTTGAAAAGCTTTTAATCTTAAAACCATTTCATTCAATCAAACTTGACCGGCCGAACCCACACCCCCTTTTATATTTGCAGTCACACACTATAGCACAGCTATGACAGCATCAACGTTGATATCTCTATTGTGACTGGAAGTAACCGAATCCAGTTTATGTTTGCAGGAAATTAATTTGCTATGTACAACCTGTTATGTACCTGTTATGAACAAGATTATTCGACCATGTATGTACCTCTCATCACCTATCACCACCATGTGTATATATCTACCTATCGACCTATATTGAAAACCGATGCGCTGGTGTTTCTAAGACTTGAAGAGAAATGTAAATGAGATTTTGCATTATTGATGTTAAACGTAGCTTATAGTTCTTTAGAATGTTTGGACGAATGTACGGACGAGTGAAAGATAATTATTTATATTAGTTAATTTAAAGGAAAATTATTGTATCTCATACTGAATGCAATCATGTTTAAAATTTACGATATATTGTGAATGGAGTTAATGTAACGCCGCACTTTATCTTGTTACTAGTGCCATAAAGAAAAATGGACATAATTCATTCCCCCGAAAGAAAATCGAACCCACATCCGTCGCGTTTACAGCCTCCACGGTAATTTTTTAATAACAAAAAATATGGTAGTAAAGTAAATAAAATAAATCTTAAAATAAATCTAAAACAAGTAAGCCCGCCAATATAACAATTCACAGACAAAAATAAATGAGAAGGTAATCTCGCTGTAAAACGGTTTCAATGAGTTCTGTATTTTAATCTGTGGAGCGAAGTGGGAACCTTAAGCCACACACTCATTGCTCAGGGGAGCGGATTACGATTTATCCCTCCTTAATGTAGGGGTACATGGGGAGGTAAAATAAGAATTTGTTTAATATAAGAAGTATTTTGTAATTTGACGCCATTTGTGAATAACATTGAAAAGTTTATTATTTTGAATTTACTTTATATGACGTTTATCCATTATATAATTTACTTATCCTGGTTCAAACTAGGTCTTTGCATACGTTTTATTTATAATAGTTAAGATTTCAGTAAATAATTCCATCTCGTAAAAAATACAAAATGTACTTGTAACTCAAAATTATGGCAATAGGCTTAAATCTCTCAAACCTCGTTGATTTTCAATAAAAAATATATTTATATTATATAATTTAATTTTCAATATTAACTAACCATACGTAAATATTATTTAATATTAAAACATAGAGAAAATATATATATTTTAATCTTATTTCAAATTTGAAAAAACGCTATATCTCATTTCCTATAACGTCACCCTGTTCCGGCGCGCGGGTAAATCCTTTTGAATATTTTAATTTAGCGTTCGCAGATGTAATACTCGTGGACACCCTTATGATAATAAAATCTTTCGACAAACTGCTGCTATATTGAAAGATTCTTAGAATTTATTATTAACAATTCTCTTCCATTTCAAGGATTTTTTTCTTTTTTTTTATCACTCTGTATCCCGCATATAGCAGAATGGGCAAAGTGATGAAACCTAGGAACCTAGTGTTAAAACACTCCTATCCACACCGTATAATCCTTTATAATATTAATTTAGATAAATAAAGATTATATTTAGATAATTATAACAAGGACATATATTCTCATTACTCGAAATATATCTAATTTATCCATAACCCTGATAACACGAGGCTCTCCAAATTAAGCATTCACCTGAGCCTCTTGACACTAATTCACGTATTTCTAACAAGCCAGTATATTTACGCATAATAGAGAACTCGTTACATTCGCATACTAAATAATATTGTGATATATTGTTCATTTAGTTTGTGTAATTTGCTTGAATATAATATATTAGGTATGGTAGAACTTTACGTGTTTAAATTTTATTGCCTTTTACTACGATGTTTAGAGAAGTAAAAAAATTGTATACAGTTGAATAGTAGGCTTGGTTGAACCAGCCAATATCAGGTCAAAATTATCAAAATTATAGTCCATTTATCATCACATCACAGATCACACATACCAGATTTCAATTATTTCGATTTGACCATGCGGATACAGCTAAGCTAGCATAATATATTGTGTATAGCTTCACGCTATTTGATACAAGCTGTGCACATTCTGGAGGCACTATGTATTCGGCAACGAAACTCAACGCCGCGCTTTGCCTCGAGACCAGGGCGACGAAATCAAATATAAATTTGAGTAAATATTTCATTTTCTCGAGTATCTACAACCATTCACGTATACAATCATTATTAAAGAATAATTTAAATATCCATAATTTTAAGAAAGATATGGATATTATTTATTTGATGTCTCGTCTCGCAATGCGACAGCGACTCGGAGTTCGATGCTTACTTGAGGAAATAATGATTTTATTAATAGTACTTGTTGTTAATTGATGCAAATCAAGTGTTGCCATTTAATAGTATAACTTCAATATGTAGTATATATGTAGCAAATTTCCATATGATGCCAAAATCGTGTAATAATTGTCAAAATTATTTATATTTCATATAAAATATATATTAAAATAATAATACAATTATTAAAAAGCATTTTTCTTTATTTTGGTGATGTCGAAACACTACCCACTAAACTAACACTAGATTCCCTCTGACTATCCCGCTGCGTGCGGGATACAGCGTGAAGCTGATATACTAACTTAATTCTTAATTTCCTTTTCTGAGATTATAACAACTTAACATAAATTCGGTAGGATTTTCGATTACACAAAATAAAGGCCATCTATCCCACAGTGAATTATCTATCCTTAATATTTTTACAGTAAGCGAAGCTACGTATAGTACGCTAGTATATCATATCAGAGCAAAAAGCTAACATGATACCGTTATTGTAGGTCAATGAGTCTCCACGGTACGAGATGTCATTACAAATATTAATGTGTAAGGGTTCGTTCATCTCGTACGAGATTACAACAGAAATGTAAATCAAATTTTATATTTTTTTTAGATAACGTGGAAACGGAGTATCTATACATTTGGTTTCCCCTGCCTTTCCTGGTATATCCGGGATACAGCGTGAAGCTGAAAAAACTCAAATATAAATATAACTAGAAATTAAGATAAATATTTTTGTTTCAATATATTTTGTTGTATTTGAAATATTGTATCCAAAATATATAAAATAGAAGCCTCCGCATTAGTGGACAAAGGGCAGCGTTGAGTATTTGAGATTTACAACAGGCCATAGGCCCAAAAAGTATAAAGTAATTTACAAATGGCATACTGGTAACATAAAGTACATCTCAAATCTCGTAGTGTCTAGTTAAATTGTAGAATGTCAACAAGTTCATTTTTTACAGTAGAGATGTTGTGTCCAAGTATTTCTTCGGTTAAGAATCTGTTTCCGAATCTAGTTAATCTAGGAATCGCCGAGTGATATAAATAATTTGTTCTACAAAATTGCTCTACAAACAGAGCATTGTACCTAGTGTCATAAGTACCGTTGTATATAACAAACTTATCTGATAATTCATCACATTTGATTTGACCAGAGCGGATTTTATATAAGAATAATAAATCATGAAAAATTCTCGCAGATTCAAGTGATGGTAACTTAGACAAAGTAGATATTTCTCGATAGTCGTGAGTAAACAATGGATTTTGTAATTTAAGTTTGAAGGCAAGATAAGCAAAAAATTTGTGTTGTACGGTTTCCAAACGTTTTGAGTACTCGTCAGTGAATGGTGACCATACAGTTGAGCAGTACATCAATTTCGATTTTACAAACGAGTTATATAATGTGATAATTGGCTGAATAGTTTTAAAATTATAAGTCTGCCTTTTGATAAAACCTAACATTTTCAACGCGCTGTTGACAACATGATCGATGTGTAAATGAAAATCAAGCTTCGGGTCGATCAGAATTCCAAGATCTTTTACAAAAGCTGATCTTACCAATGGTTGTCCTTGTATATGATAATCGAATACATCTTCATTTTGCGTTCTGCCACAACGAAAGAGCGCACATTTATCCCTATTCAATGACAATTTATTACTATCACACCATAGTTGTAGTTCGGACCAATCAGCTTCAAGTAACAAGTGATCGTTCGGTTCTCTTATTTCGCGCCAAAATTTACAATCGTCAGCGTATAACAGAAAGGACGAATTACTAAATGCTAGGCCGATATCATTAATGTAAATGTTAAACAGCACAGGACCTAAGTGCGAGCCTTGTGGTACACCAGATGTAACAGAGATGATACGAGAACGGTTGTCTTTGTATTTCACAATTTGAGATCTTTCTTAATCTTACGTTAATATTACGTTACCTTTGCAAATCCTGCTATGTAGATAAAAGTGTGGTGTTTTGTTATATGAAATAAGTAATCTTAAATGTATCCGAAAATTACTGTGAAAGTTTCCCTAGAGCCTGAAAGTCCGACTTCACAAGCTAATTACCAACAAGTTAAGCTCACCGTGTCGAGTCCCACTTTAGCGTTTAATCGCTTAGAAAATAAAATGTTCTCAATTTACAATCTGTCATGAAAAGTTGATTATTTTAACTAACTTAACTTAAAAACTTTTGGATTCAACAAAATATACGTTATTATACTAATATTTGTATAATTACTTTGCTTATACATTTTTCGGTATAATTGACACAATTCGACTGACTGTAAACGGGGTGTGTTGTGTTCGATTCCGTGGGGTTATACTTAAATTATTTTCATGTCCCTGCCCCAATAGAAGAACTAGGCTTCCACTAACGCTACCCTACTGCCTACTGCTACTATGCCACGATGGCCATTTTAGAAATATAGCCTACCTATTGATTAAAATATTAAAAAACTCAATTTTAAAACACACATAAGCCTTAAAAAACACTTCTAACACTGCAAAAACCATTATGTTATAAAATAATAAAAATTATTTATACAATAAGAAATAAAAATGTTATTTATTTTTAATATCGAATAAGGGAAAGATAAAAGTGATTATAATCACTGACTTGTCAAACCCTCATTGCGTCCTGACGGGGGCTGCGAGGTTCAAAAATAAGCTCCGATTAGTGACACGTTTTCATTTATTTGTTGGTTATTCTATATGAAGCCGTCGTCTATGAGGCCATCGTGGAGCACCGACACAAGGATGTGACTGTAACGCGACGGTATTGGGTTCGATCCCCACTCGAGGAAGTGAAATTTTTTACGTTTATATTTCCATTACTTCGCTCTGGTGTTGAGGCAAAGCGCGGCGTTGAGGTCTGCCGCTCTAAGCGCAATGCTTCCAGAATTCGGCAGAAAGTGGGGAATGGAGTGTCTTAACACGAGGTTCTCTCTGCCTACCCTGCTGCGTGCGGCATACAGCGTGAACATGATTTCATTTATTCTTCTAAAAGTTCTTATTCAAGAATGTTATTTTTATCGCGCGTCAAGTCAAATATTATAGTGCGAGGTACAGCGTGAAGATAAAAAAAAACTTTAAATAATATTTTCTAAAAAGCTTAAGCTTTAGCTATTTCTAAATTGTAAAATACCTATTATAGTAAGCTATGATATTATTATAGGCAAAAAGATTCAAATATTCAAGAAAGCTTTCCACCAAAATTCTGCTCAAAGCTGCCTTACCACAGTAGTAGTTATATTTAATACTTGAGGCTTCACACATACAGTTGATAATTTTGCCATTTCAAAAACTGTTATTGAAAACTAACTTCAATAATACGATTATTTCCTAGCAATTTTGACATAAATGATATAATATATATGTCGGACAACAAATCTGATACAAAATCCAGCTTTTAGGATTTTGTTTTGTGATTTTTATTAACTCTTGTTCTACAATTCTTGTTCAATATCTTAGAACGCAATGAACACGAGTGCCGCGTCGTTTATTGGATATCTGGAAAGGAAAAATATCAAAAGACGTCCTCGTAATTACAGTGACATATATCCATATAATGCCATATAGATATAAGTAAATTGCTAATGCTAAATAAATGCTATGCTATGCTATGCTATGCTAATAAATGCTAATATATATTATATATTATTATATTATTATTATATATTATTATAATAAATTATGTTAATAATTATGTCAAATTAACACTTATATTCTTCAAAATTGTATTATATAAAACTAATGAATTGTGTATAAAAATCTATAGGACAGTGACGTAAAGATGTTGATTGTGGCTTTGAACTGACCGTGGTGCTTATTACTCTGATTTCACTTCTCGTCGCCTTGAGTTGAGTTCCACCACTCAACATGAAACGTCTCCAATATATCCAAGTGCTGAACGGAATTTATTGCTATTAATCTCTCTGCCCGCGCTGTTATGTGAGAAAAAGAGTAAAGAAGGTATTTGACTGTGTTCTACCAACAAGCAAATCACTTACATTCCCTTTTATAATAAGATTTTATTTTTCACACGAGGCAGATTCCCAACCTTTTTTTATATTTGCACACACACATCTATCTGATAATGGTACAAAGGGACAGTTAAATTTGATCAGTAACTGTCAGATTATGGCGGTTAACTCTTTAAAAAAATCATTTTTTTTTACATAACAAAAACTAAAACCAGCTTCACGCTGTATCCCGCACTTAGTAGTATAATCAGAGGGAACCTAGTGCTGAAACACTCAGTTCCTCACTTTTTACTGAATTTTCTACTGCCAATTCGTGTTGAGTGGCAGAACTCAACGCCGAGATTTTCCTTTGGTGTCAGAGCGAAGAAATGAAAATATCAATATGTAATTTATTCCCTCGAGTGGGGATCGAACCCACACCCGTCGCGTTACACTCATACCCTGGGCCACAACGGCTTCAAATTTTTATTCTTATATCTCAGCTTAAATACGGTTTGAGAGCTTTGGAAAAAGATAAATCAGATTATTCCTACAAATCCGAAAGAGTTTAGCGGAAACGAGTTGAGCTGAAACTGAATGAAAATAAAATTTTGTAATACTTTGTATTTGAATATTTGTGAAATATATTCAAAAGCTCTAAATACGTTTACTGGAGAAATTAAATAAATTTATATAAAAATATTTTCTTTATATTTCAAAATATTAGATGTATTTGGATTTTTTTTGGCTGTCTATTGTTAGTCTTAAGCTAAAGTAGGACTAGGCAGAGGGAATATGGGACCCTAGTGCTTAGACACGTTTCTCCACTCTCTCCCGGGTCAATTAGAGTCGCACGCTTGTATGTATACAAATGCTTATGCATACATTATGTTTAAAATCATTGGAAAAGGCCGGCAACGCACCTGTAGCTTCTCTGGTGTTGCACGGGATGGTGGGCGGCGGTGATCATTTACCATCAGGTGACCCGAACGCGAGTTTGCCTTATTTTTTCCATAAAAAAATCAATGAATAAATAAATAAAATTATTTATTATTAGGCAGTAGACAACATGCATTTTCTCCGAGGTATGTTAAAAAACACAAACTATAATTCCTTTTTTTAGCTCCCCAGTGTATCCTTTACGTAACAGGTTATGCATAGGGAACATGGAGTTAAGACACTCCGTCCTCCTAATTCCACAAAGTTTTCGAGTCATTGTGTGTTTGATGGCGGAATTCAACGTCGTGCCAATAGGTTATGACCAGAACGAGGGAATGAAATTACAAAACAATTCATTCTCCCGACTGAGAATCGAACCCACAATCGTTACATATATTGTCAGACTTGTGGCACTGCTCAATGTAATGCAATTTTTATTATACATGAGCAAAGTATTTTCCCAGTCTACTATTAAAGGAAAACTGCCTGTTATTCAAAGTTTACTCAGACTTCAAACATTTAATACAGTAAATCTGATCTCTTGAATAGTAAGAAACTTTATGTGGTTGATCCTTTAAATGCTGTTATGAAAGCTCTCGTCACAATATATTCCTTGGTGTCATTTTAATCATATCAATATCAAACATATACAGTAAACATAAGGTTCGTCTCTAATATTTAACTATAATTTGTAACGTCATAAAATAATATTAATTTAAATTTACCATCAATTACCAATTAATAATTGAGAAAACATGAATAATTTCTAATAAAACAGTTTAAAGGCAGCAAATTGTCAAAACATAAATTCTTTTAATATGTAACCTCCGCGAAAGGACCACTTGTTAAAAGGAAAATGCTCCTTTGTCCGTCAAAGTCAAAACGCCTATTGTATTGAGTAGAGGTATATTGAATCTCTTTGAGATATCGGTCTCGTTTTCTGGTTGAGAATAAAAATTTTCATAAAACGTCGAAAACCGGAAAATGAAGATTATTGACACTGAAATTATGTTATTGTTATACACGCAACGGTAGAAAGTAACTAATGATATATGTATATTATATTTTTTATATTTTCATAGAAACTGTAAATTATTCAAAAATATCAGAAAAAAATAACAGCTTAATTTTAAATATTACTTCATAGTATCGGCAGGAACTTCTTCCAATATAAATATTTTCACAATTTAAAAAATGCAATGAATATTATCGTCGAAAGCTCATATTTTACTTTGCATTATTGAAAACAATATTTAAAGAAGAACTAGAAGATTACTTGCCAGAGCGGTCTCGTAATTTTGTTTTCGACGCTTACAGTAAAGCTAGATTAGGTTAGCTGTTATGAGTTTAAAAAGAACATAAACTTAATATACCTAAAAATAAAAATAAATTAGCTTCACACTGTATCCGGCATACAGCAAGCCACGCAAAAGGATGTTAGAGTTAAGACACTAACTTCCTTGTTGAATTCAGTAGGTATTATGTGTTGAGTGTCGAAACTTAACGCCGCGCTTTATCTTCACACCAGAAGAAAGAAATAATAATCTATATATATAAAAGATGTTCCCACTGAGTGAGGTAAGACGCACGCACAGCCGTAACCGCTGTGCGTAGAAACGTGAAATTTGGACAGATGTTTATTTTACCCACTAAGAAGGGATTTTGAAAAATTTTTACCCTAAAGTGTACCAAATTGGGGATTGAAAGTTTGTATGACAGCCACACAGCCAGCTAGTGCTAAATATTTTATTTTCTTAAGTGGAGATCGAACCCACAATCAATCGTGTTTACAGTCACACACTTGTACCACTGCGCTCCGACTGTCCAACACATTAATGATTTCTTTGATTTTTTAAGTTAACCCCATAATGATAAGTTTATAAAACTACTTTAAAAAAATTACACATTCATTTTAATAAGAAAAATCTTCTTTGTATCTTAAAATCTTTTAGTTACAAGTCACTAGTCTAAATTATAAGCGGATATTGTCAACTGATGATGCCGTACGCTCGTTGAAACGAAGAAAGCTCCCCATTTTTGGGTCAACCGAACAAAAAGCAGTCAAAATTTAAGCTCGAATAAAAATTTCAATTTGGAAGAAAATGAGATTCGGTTTTCATACAAATATTCATAAAAAGTTATGTAAATAAAAACTTTTGTAAAGGGTACATCAACGCATTGAATTTTATCGTATCGAGCTGTAACAAAATGAAAATAAAATAACACAATACAAATTACATAATAATGAGAAAAACTATTAAAGTGAAACTGATTCGTCAACTACTATCTACTACATTATCTTTGTCTTTCCACACGTTATACAATAGAGAGAGAAAGAGAAAGACAGAGAGACAGCGATGACGATACAGAATTTATAATCAATATGGCAAAAACAAGAAAATATTTCACATTCAATACAGGAAAAAGACAAAAGGAAACTTCATAAAAGTGCTAAGTGAGTTTATATTTATTGGAATACGTAACTATAAAAATATCAATAAAGCTATCAACTTGCAAAATAAAACGAGAAAAACATAAACCTCAAAATAAAGAATCTCTTGTTGTTTACTTCGTAGTACTAATTTTTCGCAGTTTCAGTTGTTTCGTAACTTAAAAATAAAGCAAATAAAAAAACCACATCACGCTGTATCCCGCACATTGCACTGAAGGCAGAGGGAACTGAGTGTTAAGACACTCTGTTCTCCACTTTCCACCTTTGTGCTTAGGGGATAGAACCCGTAACCAACTCTACTCTAACAACCAGCCTCAAAAATTAAACGAGAAAAAGGTAAATAAAGAATCTATTCTCCTATTTTGTATAGCAGATCCAGTAATTTTGTAACTAATTACGAAATATCCTGAATTATAATAAAATGTGAAAGCATTTACATGACAAAATAAGCTATCAATTTTGTAAAGTGAAGTCTGCTTAAATATAATCCAAGATGGCGCAATCTGTTTCCTAACAATAAAATATGGCTGAATATCTATCGCCTCAAACACCTTTTCCACTAGCGTTATATTAGGGTTTATTTTTTTAAATAAAAATATATATTTTTATATTTAGCAAATACAAAGTGAGAATTGTTAACTCAATTCTCGAGTGAGAATGTTCTATTGGTATTTGTTGTGAGAGAGGTTTCACACACACTCTTACTCTCTCTCTCATAAGTCACTCTTTTTCTTAATTTCCTCGCTCCTAGAAAGTTGATTTGCGTGTTGAGTAGCGGCTTAGTTTTTTTTTTAAATCTAATTTATAACTTGGAGATAACGTGATTAACAGAGAGATAGTGTTACGTCTTTTAAAAATATACTTGTCAGAACATTTATTCATATAGTGGTAGCAATTAAGCACAAAATCCATCAGCTATTTCATATAATGACAAATAAGCATATTATTATATACAAATCCGCTACTGTGATAGGAAGTTCAATACAAACAGCTCGAGAAACAAACAACTAAAATAACGTGGCATCGGAGACGCCTGTTTTCAGATTTTCTCACTTTTATCCTTTTTCGGAAACGTATTTGTGTCATTAATCTTTATCCCCCAGGAGTTCCACTTACATTTTGTATGTATAACAGAACAGTCAATTTATGAGAGCGTACGTATATACATATATAGAATATCTGAATCATTTATTACTGGCAAGGTCAAAATGTTATTTTTTTTACATATTTTGTTATAAAAACTTGTAATATTTTTTTTTATCTATAAACAGAAATATAAACGTAAAGAAATATTTCACTTCCTCGAGTGGGAATCGAACCTACAACCATCGCGTTTACACGCGACACCCTTTTGCCACTGCGCCATGACGGCCTCAAAATTAATAAATAAAGTATATTAAAAATTAATTGCCAGTAATGAGTGTTTAAAGTAAACTTTTAAATTATTTCACTTCCGAGCGATGTTGCTTTTAATTAGTCAAAGTCACCTCGCTTTATAACGAGGTGACTCGTAAGCACCTGATTATTATTAAGCTTATAGCTTAAAAAGAAATTTTTTAACCATTTTTATAAACTAGAATCAATTTCACTTAAAAAATATTCCGTTCCATCATATCATGGAATGTGGAGAACGAAATATAATGTGCGCAGCGTTGAGTTCCGTCACTCAACAAGCAATGAAACACTAGTCTCTTCTGCCCACCCTTCTGAGTTTGGAGTGGAGCTTTAACCTAAAGCTGAACTCTAAACCTGAAGCATATGTCATATATATATTGATATACATTGAAAGTAGCGTGAAAGTGGCTAAATTCCTTAAAAGATAATATATAAATATAGAAACTTTATCTATGTAATCATAATAATCTATTTTTAAAAAATATTAAAAGTAGACTATTTTGATCACATAGATACTATACTGTTAGCATTTAAATTTGTTAACATTAAAAACAAATATATTACATAACAAAGGGTACGGTGTAATAAATACCATGGAGTCTGCAGTGCAAAGAAAAATGATAGTAAAATTAAAAAAAATATATATTAAAAAGACATATAAAATAGACAAAATAATTAGTGTTAAATAAATGGTTCAACTATTTTAATTAGACCTCTTTGTTTGCATTTAGTTCGGGGTTTAGTGGAAATTTAAATTCAGATCTCAAAATAAACTACCTTAGTCTCGCGCACAGTTTATTGGTGCATAGTAATTAGATTACCATATTGTTATTGCTTTATTTACAATTTGTGTTTTCTAGGTTGTACGACTTGTTAATCAGGTCTTGATAATAGAAAATATTCCTTTTTTTTCCTTCCTGTCCTTAGGCATGGAATATTTTTTTTTTTCAGTAGATTAAATTTTTCAAAGGATTAGATGATGAAGATATTCGTTAATAGTCTATTATAAGGACATCTAAAAGAAAAGAACAGACAATTTTC
Source organism: Heliconius aoede (assembly GCA_037355905.1). NCBI lineage: Eukaryota > Metazoa > Arthropoda > Insecta > Lepidoptera > Nymphalidae > Heliconius > Heliconius aoede. The sequence continues at coordinate 349,643 of JBAIZZ010000023.1, forward strand.
AAGACATGGCGTGTCTTGAAAATTTGGCTAAAGATGAATAACCTATCCTAACACTAAGTTCCTTCTGCCAACATTGTTATTTGCGAGAAAAAACGTGAAGCTAAAGAAAAATTCCCCTGTAAGCAATACATCGCATAGTATGATAAAATAGAAAATCTAGATTGTAGACAAAATTGGAATTCCTTAAAATCCCTGGATTCTTATCCCTGTGTATTCTGTTAACAGCTTCAGGAATTCTAACTGTATTATATAAAATGTAACATATTTTTATTAATTTATTCATTCAATTATTTTTTATTGAGGCCGTCGTGGCGCAGTGGTCAAGGGTACCCGTAAATGCGATGGTTGTGGGTTCGATTCCTATTTCTTTTTCCCATTACTTTTAGAAAAAATCAATTTCCAAATCTTTCAAAGTATTATATATGTATATATAAGCAAAAAACATATCATTTCCTATGATAATTACAGCTGCCCCATAAAATAAAGTAAATAAATTTCATAATACAACCATGGATTTCAATACATTCGATTCATTTGTAATTATGGTAATGTTAAAAGGACAAGCTACAGGCGAAGTTGCAACTAGTTTCGAATTCCAATAAGCTACAAGCTATTCAGGTATATACTACACTACTCGATCTCCATCGAAGATAGTTTAAGCGGCAATAGCGGGTAACTGCATGATCTCTGGATGAATATTTATGATGCAGATATGATGAATGTGTTTATTGGTGGGTGGTTGATCTATTCCTTGGTTCAGCGTGTAGGTTTTCTTTGGGTTGTAGTCAGAAATTTGGGGAAAATTCATATAGAAGAATATGGAAAAAATTAAATAAAAAAATTATTACATACATTGATGATCCGATAACTTTTTTAAGTCGTCTTAAAATAATTTTCAATTATGTAATTGGAAAAAAAAAATAACAGCTTCACGCTGTATCCCGCACACAGCAGGGTAGGCAGAGGGAACCTACTGTTAAGACACTACGTTCCTCACTTTCTGCCCTATTCTGGAGGCATTGTGTGTTGAGTGGCAGAATTCAACGTCGCGCTTTATCTCGACACCAGAGCGAAGAAATGGAAATTTAAACAGAAATAAATATTTCACTTCCTCGAATGGGAATCGAATCCACAACCTTCTATATAAATGATATTAATTTTATATACAGGAAAATATATTATGACAATTATATTGATGGCTGTTATATTATAAACGTGAAATTTATATATAGAAAAACTATCTTATAATATTTTAAGCATCAGAAGTTCAGCGATTAAAAAAAATTATAAGTAGGCAACTAATATTATTTTTGCAAAATTATTTAAACATACATTGCATTTCCAATTCAACATTCAGAAAACACTGAACGCCATTGTAAGCCTCTTACAAATACTCAAAGTGGAACCGCAAAGGAGTTGAAAATCCGAGATAATCTGACGATGACACGATTTTGAAATTAGGACCCGCGACGTTTTTACTTCTAAAATGAGTTCAAAAGCGCTAGCTTAAATCACATCTTTCAAGGATATACTATTTATTTGGCTGAGTGTACACGGTCTTAAGGTTCTTTGTCATTACATTTTATGCCTCGTAATAGTATATCAGTCTGGACCTGACATCACAGATTAAAGGACCGAGGCCGATCGTTTATTATGCTCCAAGAATTTTTCCTCTCGCATTTGGTATCTTTTGATATGTTGTCAGCTTAAAAAAGCCTAAGATTTGGTAAAAATATAAAATATTTCATTTCCTCAAGTGAGAATCGAACCCACAATTGCATTTACTGTCACACACTCGTGTGCCACGACTGACCTCACAAGGTTTCTTAGAATTTTTATTATAATTATTTTTTAAGAAAATGTATTTAAATAATAATAATGTTTCTTATGTTGTTACATTTATATATGTGTAACAGCCACTCGTTAATTTTAAAGCCGCTGGTCAGCGAAATCCAAAATAGTTGAATAAATTTAATCTGCCCCAGTAAAAATATATTTTCTTAACGTGGTGCTTAGAACCAGGAATTATTCAATATTTTATATGATAAAAATATTTTTATAGTACTAGTCGAGTAAAATTCTAAAATATTCAAGCTTTAATTTAATTTTATCTATTAGATTAAGTTAATATTTTAAATTAAATGATGTTAATTTTCTTTTATCAGCTCGCTGCCAGCCAAGCGGAGTAATTTCGTCTTCTAATGAAGAGTCTCGATGTTATCTGCAATTTCTTTTGATCGCTAACGGTGTGGAAATAAATTAGAATTGAAAATATTAGTTTCTCTGTGTCCGTGATGAATACGAGGCCAGTCAGCACAAGCGTGACTGTAGAAACGACAGGTTATGGGTTCGATTCCCACTCGAGAATTTAAAATATTTAATAATTTCACTCCTTTGTTTACTTTGTTAAGGCAAGGCGCGGCGTTGTACCATTCAACTCGGAAAGTTTGTAAAATTCAGCGGAAAATGGGTAACGGAGTGTCTTAACACTCGGATACGTGGAGTTAAAAACATATTAATGTATTATTATAATTAACTACAACAGAATGTTTTACATAAACGTCAGACATTAATGTAAGTACTGTTTACAGACGTACAGCTTTTTTTGTGTCGGAGTAGTATAAATTGAAAGTTTGCGGACTTTTTTATTATTTCATAGGAAAAAAATATCTTTCAAATTTGTACTGTGTACTTCAGTTCATACTAAATGAGTGTGTAAGCCCATAAATTTAATTTTGCCAATATCATTAGCCGTATAATAAAAACCTATTGAATATTTCTCGTCTACAATCATTAAATGTGGCAAAAAATAAGAACATCAAATGCATTACAAATAAGAAAATACCGAAAAATGGATATATTTAAGTAACGTTCTCAAATCGGCTGTATTTTTTACTTTAGATGATCCAAAACCCTAAAAAGAATAAGATTCTGCCTTCCTGACATTTTTACTATACGACGATATTTATAAAAAGCCTATATTTTACCAAAATTCTGCGGTTCAAAAAAATATGTTTTCAGAAAATAGTTTCGATATATTTTATTCGGCGTTTTTCTACACTATCGCTCATACAACATCCGACAGGTTATTAAAGAAAAAAGTTACAGTAGTTCATTTACCCCATCCTATTCATGACGTGGAGTGCCACTTGTGCTAGATTTCCAGCGTTTAAGCTTGAAACATGAAAAAAATTAACAATAACCATTGTATAGACGTATTTAAGCATGGTAGGCTAACAGAAACTAGTGTTAAGACACTACGTTCTCCATTTCCCCCCGAATTCTGAAGGCATTGCGTGTTGAGTGACGGAATTCAACGCCGCGCTTTTCTTCAACACCAGAGCGAAGAAAATAAAAATATTAAATATTTCATTTCCTCGAGTGGGAAACGAACCTACAACCTGTTTACAGTTATACTTTGTGCCGCTGTGCAATTTTCATCGAAATTGTAAATTTTATGCAAAACAAAAGATATTTTGAGTCTATTTGAATGTGGTAAAAGAGGTGCAAAATTTACTATCGAATGAGGCAAAGGTAGGGGTTCGTTAGTGGACGGGATTTTTTAATTATACGGAAGTCGAAGCGAAACGCGCTTTAATTCAACTTCGTTTTTATTTGATTAAATCTGAAATACAGTTTTTTTTTTAACATTTTTTTTTGGCGCCATATTATTAATATAAAATGTAAGGAACGAGAAAATTGTAATTTGGATTTTGAATTTTGTAGGTTATTTTTATTTGTTGAATTTAATGAAATCGTGCTATAGGTGTATACCATAACTGCTTTATTAACGAGTGACGGTGGGTGTGGTATCGAGTTCCATTACTCAACACACGATGTCTATAGAATTCGGCTGAAAGTGGGGAACGGAATTATCTTTATGAGAACGGAGTGTCTTAGCACTATATTCCTAGTGTCTCTCTGCCTACTCTTCAAAACGAATAACCTTACGTTCTCGTGTTATAATCTTAGCTTAGTCTATTAGCCTTTCTTGAGTTTTTTTCGGGAAGTGAATTATTTTCATTTCCTACCTCTAGTACAAAGACAAAGCGCGGCGTTACGCTCCACCATTCAACACGCAATATCTTGGAAATAGGATAGGAAAAACGATATGTTTATAACGATACAGCGTGAAAAACTACAACTGTAGAAATAAATAACAACTAAAAGAACAATTTAAATCGTCCAAACAGTAAATCCACATTAATATGTACAATTTCAATTTAAATATACACTTTATTTCCATATTCAAAAGTCGCACGACAATGTCTCCCTTGGAAAATGTCCGGATATTATAGAATTAAACAGCTAAATCCATTTAAGCGCTGCATTGCGAATGCGAAAACCGTAATACCGCATCAAAAATAACCGTTACAAGAGATATGACATAAATTAGTTGCTGGGTATATTACTATATTACTATATTTGAGCGTGTGTGTGACTTTGAAGACAAAAGTTTATGGATTCGATTCCCACTCGAGGAAATGAAATAGTTAATCTTTTCATACTATATTCAAAAAAAAATCTCTAATATCAATTAAATATAAATTCAAGTCTTCTAGATCAGTTGTCAGTCCTTACATCTATACCTAATTAAAATCAAATGTCTATGTAATTTGAGGCCGTTGTGGCGCTTGAGCACAAGCGTAGGCTTGTAACGCGACGGTTTTGGATTCGATTCCCACTTGGGGGAATATTTTCATTACTTCGCTCTAATCCAAAGGCAAAAGCGCGGCGGAGTTCCGCCACTCAACACGTAATACCTCGAAAATTCGGCTTAAGGTTTTTTTAATACTAATAACGTACCCTGTTGTAGGCGTTACACTGCGTGAAGCTGAAAAAATTTAAGCAAAAAAACCTTATACAAGAAATTCTTCAACCAATTACATTTTAATAAGTAATTCAATAAGAATTCACAGAACATTAAACCAAAAACATATGTCCATTTTGGCACTTAAACTGGGCGATTTCATACAATTTATTTCCACAGCATACATCGTTATATACGTCTGCAATTTCCTGCAGGCTCTGACCAGATAATTTAAGAGTTAAGCAAGAGGTCAGCTGAGTGAACCCAAACGGCAGTTATGACCAGTTTTGCACCAAAATTCCCAGCTCTTCATATTATAAAACGTGTGTGGAAGAGTTTTAATTCTCCTGATTCAGAATTTTTCTATCACATAGATTGGTATTATTTTTAAATTTCTAATATATTATATGTAGTATGTTAATATCAAAAATTTCATTCATTTCATTACATTTGATCTAAACATTATAGTAAGCAAACTAAAATTGTGTGTAGGCTTGTTTTTCGGCTAAAAATAATCAATCTATCAATTAAGTAGATACGTAACGTAGATTTTTGTTTAGATTCACGCAGTACCTTCCATGGGGGAGCCTTTCTTATGGGGTATGTACCAGGGTAGGCAAAGAGATCTTATCTTAAGACACATATACTCTACTTTCCACTCACTTTTGAGACATTGCGTGCTTAGAGGCAAAAGACAACTCCACGTTTCGTTTTGTGATCAGAGCGAAAAAAATAAGAACAAATAGTTCTCCCGAGTGGAAATCAAACCCACAACCGTCTCGTGTGCACCGCTACGGTTATATTTTTACAATTAATAATATATAATCCGACACTAAAATCTATCTGACCTTTCACTGTCGGCCATAAATAAAAATTGCTTTGGAAAATTGCTAGAACAATATAAAGTTTGCCCGTTATTTAATAACTTTCGGCGTTTATAAATAAAAGATTCGTTGAGTTTCGCTATAGTATTTCCGTCGACTGGCAATAAATTGAATTGATTGTTCCAAATGTAATAAAGTATTTTTTTTTTAAATATATAGATTAATATTATTGATGTATATTTTAATAGACTAAATAAATGTTAGATCAATTAAAAATAAGTATATTAGTTAGAGAATAAATCTGACAGATTATCTTATCTCTCTGCTTTTTTGATTAAGTTTTTATTAAGAAACCTATTATGTTATTAGATGTTCCCCAGATTCCCCTCATACTAATATTCCCCAGAGTAGATTCAATCCCCACTCGCGTTGAGTTTCGTCGTCTGACACGAGAATAAAATATCTTAATACTAGATCGACAACTCTGAGATCGATCTTGAGATTATTAAAACGCCATCTCAAGAACCAAGTTGAGAGCATTTTGTAAAAACAAACCTAAGTTCCCTCTACCTTCCCTAACGATAAAAGGTGAAGCTGGCTTAAATATTTCTATAATTATTGCGAAAAATTACGTTTATTACTTTAAAACGAAGCTTTAAAGTAATAGACGTATAACTTTAAAGCTTCTTTTTAAAGTTATACGTCTATTATATTACAAAATCAGTTCCAATAACCGTTGTTTATCAATATCATTCGAACTTTTAACCTTTTAAGCGATATCCTAACTAACTCAAAGTTCGTAAAATGTTATTCAATTCTAAATTCTCTAATCAATTACTCAACGTAACAATGGAACAACATTCAAAGTTTCAAAAATAATATTTTATTGAAAATTTTCTTAAATATTATCTTTTTGTACTTAAACAATGTTTAAAGCAACTATAAATTGATAACAAATAACTAAATTTTTTAGGGTTCAATATGGGTTCGATCCCCACTTATGTAAGTGAAATATTTATTTACATGAATACTTTCATTTCTTCGCTCTGGGGTCGAGGCAAAGAGCGGCGTTGAGTTCCGCCACTCAACAACCAGAACTAGGCGAAAAGTGGTGATCGGAGTGTCTTAACACTATGTTCCCTCTGCCTACCCCCTATTTACGAGATACAGCGTGAGGCCGTTTTGTTTGATTTCGTATCATATTTCTGTATCTCTATCTATTATTATTAGTTGTATTTCATGTCGACATACAATCCTGAAATTAGTACGGAACCCTCCGTGGACGAGTCCGACTCGCACTTGACTTATTTTCTTTATGATTACAAATTGATTGTTCTCCTTTCGCTGTTTAAGATTCATCCACTTTCCTGTCTTTGTAAACTAACTTTTGTATTTTAATAAAGGATAAAATAATAAAATATACAATACTACTGTTGTAAGTCTTAAGTTATACTTAATGAGTTTCGTAGTTTTCTATATAGTATAGATATCTAGAACTCGAAACTGGAACAATTGACAGCAACTAAGTCAGCAAATATTTGGTGAGTTACCAACATGTCTTGGCACAGAAAGGCTTGAATTGCATTCAGCTTCAATTTAGTTTCACTGACCAAGTATGAAGTGTAGAATACAGTGAACGACGATTTTATAAAAAAAAAAATAGATCATTTTTACGCTTACACGAACGCAGTTACTAGGGCTTATACGATTTTGGAAACTTTTTTTTTTTTTCAAATCCCGAAAAAATTTTCAAAATTCTTATTTACTTTATTTATTTTTAATACACGGAGTTCTTTCACGTTTATTTTTTAATATCCATTTACTATATATTTTCCGTGCTATTTTTGAATTCAGCCATAACAATATAATTTTATCAATTATTATATTGAGGTGTGAAGGCCTTTGTCAGAAAATCCTAACTATACTATAAATAAGCTCTGCTTGCCAGGACAGTAATACTGGGGAAGTTCGATGGAACTTCGAAAGTGAAAAGGTCACCATTCAACAATGCTTTAACCTCAACGAAGTGCTTTACACTGTCACAACGTCAATACTACAATAAATAAAATACAATCTTTCCCCCAAATGTAAATCGAACCTACTACCATCACATTTACAGACAAAGGTCAACTCACTGCATATTACAATGGCATCAAATAAAAATAAATAAATAATAAAATCTTCTGATTACCCGATGAGAAAATTGTAGAAATCACAATCTTAATTATCTAAATACTATACAAATTACTAGAATTATATAGACATATATAAACATTCCAAGGGAGCTTGACGGCACTCACAGCTTAATAGAGTAGCTATTTCGGCACTACGTCAACATTGCCAAGGAATTTGACCTAAAAGTTGATTATCCACCTATAGCATGTTATAACTCGAAAAGTAAACTTATGTGAAAAATATATTATTTATACAGTTTTTCATAATAATAGGGTTAGGTAAATTTAAAACAGGCAATATATTATATATCCTTTAAGGGTTTGTTTGTCCATCTGTCCGTCAGTCTCGACTAACCTTCTAACTCTACACATACGAGCATTAAAAATTAAGGCACGTGTTTGAATTCCGCTACATTAATAATTTTATACGTTTTCTAAATAATTATTTTTCTTTTCTAAGTGTGAAATATTCAATTTATATATATAAATTAAAATTCACATATTAATCCCAAAAGTAGTTTATATAAAATATTACACAATATTGAATATACATAATAAATAACAAATATTTAATATAATACAAAATTTACAAAACTATATCGTGAACTAATAAATGAGACCGCGAACGCAAATATTTAGATTGCAAACAGAATTCATTATTGACATTAAGTTATTAATTAATTATAAAATGTGCTGTTTGCGGTTGTGATGTGGATGGGGTACTTGTAATATGGAAACGTGCTTAAAATAGCTTTTTAACTACGTATTCTTGCCTAATCTGATATGCGGGATAAAACGTGAAACTGAAAAAAATGCTAGTACTGTATTTATTTTTGTTCGTGCTGATTCCCGCACATAGCAAAGTATGCAGAGGGAATCTAAGAAATTGATGGTGATAAGGCGCTTTTTTATATAACACTATCGTTTCAAATTCAACGTTGGGCTTTTCCTCATTATCCTCTCTCTGGTAATTATGGTTATGAAATAAAAATATAAAATATTTTCCCTTCAGTGGAAATTGAATCCACTGCCGTCGCGTCCCATCCTTATGCCACCGGGCCACCACTACCTCGGTCATATTTAAAATGAACGATAGTTAATTATTAAATATCGAACTATAAATACTGTGCTATTTTCGTAATTTTTTTATATATTTTCATTTCTTCGCTTTGTGATATCGGGGCAAAGCACGGTTTTTTTTTTTTTTTTTTTTTTTTTTTTTTTTTTTTTTTTTTTTTTTATGGGAGAGGACAAGGCAAACGAGCGTTCGGGTCACCTGATGGTAAGTGATCACCGCCGCCCACGACCCCATGCAACACCAGCCTTTAAGGTGGAGATGAAGGGCACCGGGGCCCGGCATTACCTAATGCGAAACGCAGTGGCAAGGGCCACTACTTCACGCCGGTTTAAAATGCCGGGGGTGGTATTAAATCCGGTCGAGTCTGCCCATGCGTGTTGCCATTACTGGCGACGTGACTCTTCCACACGTACTTTAGTCGCCTCTTACGACACCGACAGTACCAGAGTGATCCTATTCTAAGCCGGGACCACACGGCTGACTTCACCAGAGCGAAGAAATGAAAACATAAATAAATATTTTCTTTCCTCGAGTGGGAATCGAACCCGCAACCAGTCGATTGTGCAGCACAATTTTTATCACTGCGCCACGACCAGCCTCAAAAGCCAGGTGTTGAATTCCGCCGTCCAACACGCACAATTCCCTCTGCTTATCCCGCTGTTCGCGGGATACAGCGTGAAGCTGATCAATTTCTACACTTTAGTAATGTGAATGTTGAAGTCGGAATGCCAGAAGTTTGCAGTCTAACTCAATATACTGGGGTGATGTTACTTAAGATCCCTTTAGATCAAAACTAAGCCTTCGTCGAAATGTTACTTAGCTCTACTTAAGCTGGTCCCACACACAGCTTATGAGTTTAATTAGATGTATTTCATTACTTAGAAGCGTAGAGCGTATAGTGTTGTATTATATTTTATTATTTATTAATATTTCCATCTTCTCTCTTGCTCTGGCACCAAGGCAAAAAACTCGGCGTGTAATTTCGCGTGTAAACTAGGTTCCCTCTGCCTACTTATCTAATTGATATATTCTATTCTTATTAGTTAATATATGATCCTATTATTTTGAAAACAATATTTTATAATATCTTTATTATTATTAATTTTTTTTATTGTTTGGAGTCCGCCGTGGCACCGTGGCACAACTGACTGTAAACGTGACGACGTGAACGGTTGTCGGTTCGACTCTCCTTTGGCGTGATGAATTATTTTCTTAGCATAGTTGATTTCGTCCACTCAATAAGCAATGTCTCGAAAATTAAGCAGAATGTCACCACATTCTGTTGTCTTAACAATAGGTCCTCTATGTCTATACGTGATATGCAAGTGGAAGTTATTTTTTTTTTAATTATGGCGTTTTCAATGTGCTTGATGGCGACAACACACGGTGGAGATCGTTCGGCTAAAAAGAAATAGCCCATAAGCAAATATATTTTTTTTACATTGTTCTTAAAAACATACATCAAGACTTCAATTCCACAAACAATTTATGGCAGATGCTCAGGCAA
>JBAIZZ010000023.1:360135-422485 GCA_037355905.1 Heliconius aoede
GGCACCCGCACGGTGAATCCATGGAATGCTAAGAAGTTCGTCTCTTTAAATATGACCGTTTCTACTTTAACTTAGACGAGCGTGGATTTTAAGTACCTTTAGTTGGCACTACCTCTGAAAGGGCCCCACTTTCAAGTTAGTAAGTACGCATACCGTCTTAACTACATATTAAACCGGCTATTCAATCCCAAAATTTAAGCTTTTCTAAAATGACGTAAGTCTGGGGGCCCTGGGATCTCAGTCTAAAAGGAAAATTACGTCTTATTTATAGCATGTTAATTATTATTATACACAATATATATAAAAACGTTTGAATAGAGAAAGGTATCTTCCATAAAGCACAATATGTAATGTAATATACCTATGGAAACTGTGAACACTGTGAAACATTTATTTATTTAAAAGTAATGAAATAATAAAAACTATAATTACCTTATTAGAATCTCTTCATAACATATTTATTTTTTGTACACCAAGCTTGTAGAAGAACAGGCTACCTGTAAAGGAAATAGGAAACTTTAATATAAATTATAAAATTGACAATCAATGAAATTATAAAAAACTAACGAAGCTTGCACTGCTTCACTCGCTTAAAATTGTTATAGAATATAGTTAGGCTTGTTATTCTGATATATAACCTATATTTATTTTAAAGTTTCGTCTAAGTCGGTTCAGTAGTCTTTTTTTTTTTGAAATTGAAACAAACTATTTTTATAATTTTAATAGTAAAGATCTTATAACGAGCTTTTCATACGACGTCGACTCTTTCAGTTTAAATTTAGTCTAGTAATAAACCAAATGCTTGCAAATAAAATGATTAATGAATCAATGTAAATTTCATACTAAAAAAGTGTTATTTTATCCCATATTGATAGAGTAAAAGATCATAAATGACAGGTTCAAACTTAGCTGAAAAATAAAATAAAATATTGAAAATTTCACGCCCACACTGCCTTTTATATCGTAAGTACTGGCTTTATAATGGCTTGTGTTAAAAAATATTTATACCTTATATACCTTAGTATAAAATATAGGTATATATAACCTATGTTAAAATGTATAAATCTTCATAAAACTATATGAACGTCTTTAAAATTCAACCACACAATATATTTAGTAAATTTTGCTGGGTTAAAAAATCTAACGATCGCTGGAATATTTTTTTGAATAATATTCTGGGGTTCCCAGGCATGAAATGAATCAAATTTGATAATACAACCAAATAGTATAGGCATGTAACAGAGGAGACAGAGGGAACCTACTGTTAATGGTCCGATCATCATATGCTATACATTTGGCTTAAGTTTCCTTTTAATATAGTCAACTTAATTTTTTTGGACTTATTTATTATATTTAATGCTTAAGCTCTATTATACCTATTGACTTTCATTTCTCGAATTTTTGACCTTTGTTATATTCTAATTTCTCACTTCGTTTTCTCCTTCTATAGACTTTGATTACGCGATTTGATTCTATAGATTTTGATTTAATTTCCTAGAAAATACAGCAAAATCGGGAACCTGAAAAGACATGATATTCTATATCCCAACGTAAGTGGGAAGAGTTGAATGCAATTGGAATTATTAAACAGATTAAAAAATATATATCATATAAAATGGTTTAGCAATAAGGCCGCCTATTGTGCTTTTTCATGTATCATTGTAAACAGTTTTTTAATTAATTATTCGGTGTACAATAAAGAGTATTTTATTTTACTCTACTTACATATAGGTAAAAAAAAACACTTTATTACAATTTCCGAATAATTTTAGCCAAAGTAAACCGAAATATGCAACAAAAATAAACTAACAAGCCTAATAATTTTATCCTCACTCGCAAAAACTATTTATTTTCATTTATTTCACAAGATAATAACTGAGGCCGAATCTTATTTGGGGATGAAAAAAGGATTTTCCAGAAACAAAGCAGCTGCCTCTAAGCCTCCCAGCGCGGGTAAAAACAGAAGCCTAATTTTTTTCACCTTTTAAATATGCCAGCTTCCATTTTGCTCAAGATAAAATAATATCAAATTGAGTTCTGCTCCGTGTTTCAAAACATACTTTCTATTTGATAGATAACTATAGTTATAATGCAATTTAGGTCATTAGATTTTCACGCTGTATCCCGCATATAGCACAGTAGACAGAGTGAAGCTAGTGTAAAGTTTTGTATTGAAGTATTGAAGTCGTGTGTTGAGTGGCGGAATTTAACGTCGCTCTTTGTTACCAGAGTGAAGAATGAAAATATGAATAAATAATAATAATAGCAATAATAATTCCCCCGACTGCGAAACGAACCCACAACCGTCGCGTTTACACTCACACCTGGTTCACTACGGCTTTTAATGGCCAGACATAAGAAAAACTGTACATAGCTTTATATCTGCGTAAGTTATTTTATTACGATTTTAGAAATTAATGAAAAATATGCTTCTAAACTCTCAAAAAAACGAAAATTAAATATATGACTTTTGCACCGTTACCAATATTAAGGGAGAGGCAGGCAGAAACCATTTTATTCAGTACATTTGATACGTCAATGGCAAATGTTGTTACGATTAACGTTGGATTTGTGGATCACCTGCATGACTACAATCCTAATTATTTGGATCGAAATATATAGCTTTATTTACTATATTACGAATACATTTTCTTTAAAAAGCTTTGATAACAAGGCAAAGCACGGCGTTAAGGAGTCACTCAACGCGCAATGGATCGAGTAATCAGCGGAAACTGTTGAACGTAGTGTTTAAACACTAGGTTTCCTCTGCCTAACCTGCTATTTTCTATGCGTATAAATACATATACAAAGAAATAGGCAGTGAGGGAATTATATATCTTTACACAAACTTTTATAAAAGAAAATAGTTTAGTTAGCCCTGAGAACAATCACGAAACAAGTGTAGAGTTAAGAAAAAACTTGTTAACATATAGTGATGTCAGTAACTTTATGTACATATCGTAAATGGCAACGTATTTTAGTGTATCTGATGAAACGTAAAACTTTATTGCCTTCAATAAAATCAATCGAAGAGGATAATATAGTTCTTCAATTTAAATTTACTTGTAATAAATATTAAAGTACTCCATAGAATTCTTGGGAATGCTGTATAATCCAGCATCTAGACTACAAATATAAAACGATCGCTATTTCACCATTTTAGTGGTTCTTTTACTTCCTTTATTTAAAGCTGAATTTAAGCATATTACGTTTTAAATCCTTATATCAACGTCTTTAAATAATATTTGTTGTTTATTTTTAAATTTTATTACAACTAAGTTTTCTGTATGTGTAATAAAATTATAAATCATCGCTGTCTGTGTATAGGGGATATACATATGAGTAAATCTATTATTAGGGATCCAACATTATATTTTTTTAATGTTTTTCTGTATGTTCGTGCACGCTAACCTCAGTAATGACTTGGATTTCTTAGTTTATGCGAACAAAGCTGCGAGCAGGTCATCGCTTGAATTATTAGACAAAATATTTCGGTACAATATGTATAATAATATTATACGCAACTTGACTAATATAATTATACTGATTTCTTGGTTTTACATTTCTTTATTTTGTTGATTAGAGGAAGAGAAATAAAATTGCTATTTTTTTTTATTTCAATAAGTCATTGTTAAGCCCTATATTTTGGCTATTTTAAATAATATGATGTTATTTTAAATGAGATAAAAGCATTCTATGAATAGCAGCGAACCGATAACACTTTAATATAAATTATATATTGTGCTTAAATTTTGGGCTTTATCCTGCACTTAACAGGGTAGGCAATGACAATCTGGTAACCTAGTGGAAAAACATTCCGTTTCCAGTAAGACACTTCTGCTCGACACTTTCTTCCGAACTCTTGAGATATTGAAGAAATTAAATCGCTCAAGTTAAGCCGCATAAGGCAAAAAAGCAGAGACTTTTTTTATGGTAAAGGACACGGCAAACGAGCGTTCGGGTCACCTGATGGTAAGTGATCACCGCCGTCCACGACCCCATGCAACACCAGAGGAGCTACAGGTGCGTTGCCGGTCTTTAAGGTGGAGGATGTTGGGCGCCGGGGCCCGGCATTACCTATTACGCAACGCATTGGCAAAAGCTTCACGCACTACTTCACGCCAGTTTTAAATGCCGGGGGTGGTATTAAAGTGGTCGAGTCTGCCCATGCGCCCATTACTGGCGACGTGACTCCACCACACGTACTTTAGTCGCCTCTTACGACACCGACAGTACCAGGGTGATTCTATTCTAAGCCTATTCTTCTATATAATTCTATTCTAAGTAAGTATATCACACGGCAAAAAATTATATTATAAAATAATCGAGGAAATTATATTATAAAATATTTTATTCCTTCGATTGAGAATCGAATCCACAACCGTTGCGTTTACAGTCAAACACTTATGCCCCTGTGCCACTACGTCTTTAATCTAAAATTAGATTCTCAGCTAATTACTTAAGTGGCACAAACCAAGAACACTTACTGTTACAGCAATTATTGCAGTAAACTCACTATCACTTGCGCGCTAAATGCATATAAGCCGATTACTATCTAATAGCCGTAGATATTGTATTTTATATGAAGCTTATACGCTATGTAGAGTGTCTCTTAAATATTTTATCGGTGGTAAGTTTTAGTTGAGGCCATTTATGGCGCAGGGACAGGTTGTGGCTTCGATTCTCGAGTGGGAATGAAATATTTGATTATATTTTCATTTCTTCGCTCTGGTGTAGGAGCAAAGCGCGCGTTGAATGTTGACGCTTGCAATGCTTCCAGAATTTGATGGAAAGTGGAGAGTGGAATTTCTTAACATTAGGCTCTAGCTATTAATTACATATACAGTCAATTATTATAACTGTGCCTCAATTAGTGGTCTAGACCTACGAGTCACATTGGCATAAGTTCTCATAATTTATTTACTAATCAAATCAAAGTTTCCAACAGAATATTAAATTTCAAAGTAAATTCAAGTTAGTTAAAGTGTAATTTTATCTATTTTGATAAAATTTTAATCTTACTTAAATACATGATCGCGATACCATATAAGCTATTGTACTGTATATAATCTACTTTACGCCTATAGAACTAAGCCGGGTTTTAGTTATTTATGATGGAAAACAATAGCTATATAATTTAGTTAGCGCGCCGAGGTAGTCGACGAAACTAAATCGATCTAATATATAAAGGCCACTTTGGCTCACATAACGTTTAGATGAAATGATCCAATATAAACTCCGCTCCGATCCGCGAATATAAACGTAGCTGAATTTGAACCCACGCCTCTTTTATAAGTTTAAAATAATACATTAAAAATTATAAAAATGTTTGTAAAATTTATTTTAAATAATTATATTCATAAGATATCGGAATTGTTATGTGCTTTTTCTACTTTGCAATTAGAGAAACTAATAATTATTAACATGTTTGCGATGTTGAGTTCCGCCTACAAAATTTGGTGGAAATTGGGGAAGTAGGTTCCCAAGTTCCTTCTGCCTGCCCTGCTATATGCGGGGCACAGCGAGAAGCAAAAAAAAGGGAACGAAGTGTAGATGCGAACATTAGACCCCTTTTTTCTATTAACTTGCTATTTACGAGCTAAAGCGTGAAACTTGAGCAAAAATATGAACTAATGTGACGCTGTATTCTGCACACAGCATAGTAGAAAACCTAGTGCTATGATCTCCATTCTTCTTTTTCCACTAAATTCTGAAGAAAATGCGTATTGAGTTTCATTCCCCCGAGTGAGAATCAAACCCACAACCTATCGCGTCTACAGTCACACCAGGACTCGCCTCAAATAATAATTAACAATATACCCTACAAATTCCTAAATACAATAACAATTGGTTCAAATATTCTACAATATAACGTTCGTACTTGACCGCTTTATACATTCCACGGCCAATGTTCGGGTCGGAATCACTGCCAAATACGATAGGAATTTCGCTCAGACCATTATATAGTGCCCGGCTTACAAGTTTGGCACCCCAGCTGAAATTTACGCGCTTCTATTGCCCATTTTTTTTTTTTTTGTTAAACTACCATCAGTTTGTTTTATTTTTGTGTATAGGTACTAGATTTGGATTTGCTTGCCGTTTTTTCTATTCTATTGACGACTGAATTTGGTGGGAAGGTGATTTTTTTCCTTTCAAAATGAAGTATTACTTTTATTTTACTGTGTCCGTGATTGTCACTCTAGGAAATGAAATATTTTATATTTTCCTCGGTCTCACAAAGCGCGGCATTAAGTTATGCCACTTGACACGCAATTTGGTGGAAAGTCAGCAACAGAAGTTTTTAAACGGAAACAAAGCCTCTTTAACACAGTCATGGCAGATTATATTATGAGTTTAAAACAGAATTGATCTAAAAACAGAAATCGATAAATATATCGGAAAAATATTTTAAATATTTTTCAATTTGATCAATCGGGAACAAAGCCTCTTAACACTGACATGGCAGATTATATTATGAGTTTACAACAGAATTGATCTAAAAACAGAAATCGATAAATATATCGGAAAAATATTTTAAATATTTTTCAATTTGATCGCACACATATTTTGATCATATAAACTATCAGCTTCACGCTGTTTCCCGCATATAGAAGGGTAGGCAGAGGGAAGCTACTATTAAGATACTCAGTTCTCCATTTTCCATCGAATTGCATATTGAATGGCGGAACTGTCTTTCTTTTTCCAACCAAAAAACAATTCATTCCCCAATTGAAGATCGAACTAACAACCGTCGTGATACATTCAAAAACTCTTAACCCTGGGCCACGACGGCCTCATCATATGAACCAGAAAAGGAAAACCAGAGTATCCCGACATTATTGCCTTATCCCTTATTCTCAAACGACTTAGTGTTGCGGCTGTTTAGTTTGAGTGCCTTTCACAACACATAACTCAATCAATGAAGGGTAGAAGGATACATAATTGATTTATATACATATCTATGTTAATATAATACTTTATCTGGTCACCCGCCCACGTTACTCTCAGAAGTTGCGTCTTAGCCCAAGTTTAAGTTTTTAACTTGATTTTGATGTAACTTCTATAATATTATTTACTTTTATAACCTTAAATTTTTTTACAGTTATATTATTATGTCCAGTAGTTATTTGCCAACAAGTCAAAGCGCTGAGTTTTAACACTCAATGTCTGGGAAGACAGCCAGTGTCTGAGTCCGCCCCCTCTACTATATATCGGATATACGAATGATAATATGAGTGTATTAAATAATCAGATCCTCATTATGAAGAGATGCAATTAAGTTCTATGTAAAGTTGGTTGCACAAATATCTAAGTGAGCATTGAACTCACGACCTATCGACAAGATGACAAATTCACACCACCAAGGTTGAACAAATTGCGAATTTATCCTGCTAAAATTTATTCCACATAAATAAAAATTATAATAATAAAACAATAGATCATTGTATTTCCTTATACATAAATAATATAATAAATTATATTAAGTAATATTGATATTAGGCTGTCAAAGTATAATTAATATGATATCCGACAGGTGAACTAATTAATGTAATCTATTTTGGTATAGAAGAAGATTGACTTCTAAATATAGAGATATGCGTTGATTCGGAAATACCTTATCTATTTGAGGGGGGACGTAGCGCAATTTTGTGTTGTGGGTTTGATTTCCCCTCGTGGAAGTATTTTAATTTGAAATATTTATTCATGTTTACAGCAGTGCGGGATACGGCGTGAAGCTAAAAAAAATCGTTAAAAGCGTTATACAAAACGGAAATCCATACAAGAGATATCATATTTCTGAATCAAACACAGGTCATTATGGGGTTTTAACTGACAGATGTGAAAAAGGTACGGCCCTAATCTGTTTGGAATATGAATTTAAATTGCGAAGGGATTGCTACGTCATATTATTATATTAAATTCTCGTATTGGTAAAAGAAAATCGTTACTTTGTACATATTATAAGTTAGTAATAAGAGAAAATCACGCTGTGTAACCTAGTATTATGCTGCGTAGATAGGGAAACTAATGTAAAGATTCATATAAACAATTAATCAATAAAAATAAATTAATTAATAAAAAGATCAAATAAACAATTAATATAAAATGAATGTTAAAAAATATTATTCACTTATTAAATTTTTTGTCTAAGATGCCTTGAATTCCGCCGCTCAACACGCAGCGCCCCAAGAATCAGGAGAAAAGATGACATCTGATTCCGTTTCCCACTCTCCGTAGAATTCTGGAGGTATTGCGTGTTGAGTGGCAGTACTCAACGCCGCGCTTTGCCCCCTTATCTTTACGAGGAAAAGAAAAAAATATATTACATTTCCTCGTTTAGGAATCAAACCCACAACTTGTCGCGTGTACAGCGACATGCTTGCTCGATTGCGCCACGTATATAGATTTATTTTTCCACAAGTTCGCAGCCGGCGTCACCGCGGCTCTCGGTGGTAGTAGAATTGTCACTCGAGTGAGTTTCAGACTAAAATCAAATCATATGGGTATAAATCAAGTATACTTATGCAGTATATACGACAGTTCTTTATGGTTTTACTTAGAATTGCTAAGTTACTGAGTTCAAAGGGGTCAGAATATTTAATTCAATAAATGATAAAACGCTAACGACTTATGTCAATAGACGGTTAATAAAGTTAATAAAGTCTATACCGTCACGACGCTGGGGCACAATGGTAAGATTGTAATGTGACGGTTGCGAGTTCGATCCCCACTCGAGGAAATTATTTATTATTTATTAATATTTTCATTTTTGTCACAAAAAAAAGCAAAAGCCCGGCGTTGAGATCTATGACTTTATTAAACATTTCGCCGAATATACAGGTATTTATTAAATACCTCTACATTCAGCGGAAAGCGGGGAACGGAGTGTCTTAACACCAAGTTTCCTCTGCCTAATCTGCTATGTGCAGGATACCGCGTACAGTGTAAAGAAATCTATATACTTTAGATTTGTAAATTCCGTAGAGTTAAATCGCCACCGAATTTTATAAAAAATTTAATTCTGACTAAAATATATTTGATGGTTCGTGGTTTTTTTTGAAATTCACCCCCGAAATTGAAAATTTTTTTATAAACATATTTAATAAATATTCGTAAATTAAAGCAGGCAAAGTCGCCCAGATGGGCTAGTTTCATAAAAAATTAGTGCATATACCCGTAAACTTAAGTTTTTCAACTTTTATAACAACAATCTATATACAGAATATAATATATAAAAAAAACATCGATATTATGTTATCTTAACCTTAACCTGAATTACACTTAAGTTATACATATATATGTATAACTAGTATATGCTTATAATATCGAACCCATTACCAACTAAATACATACGGTTATTCTATTAAACATATCTCAATAATATATTACATAGAATATAAGCATATATTACAAGGAAAGCTTATTCACTGTAATACAAAACACTTCTCTTCGGTAAATAAAAGGAAGTATAACGGAAGTAGAAATCAAGAGCTAAACACAAGTATAATATGAGCACAGTATTAGAGGTTGTGTTTGTTTATATAAAAGGTTCCCTTTGAGGGGAACGATATATCGCTTTCAATGGTGGCTTTATTGAAAGAATTCTATATGACTGTTGTTCACATGTATACAATATACACTAGCATGGGCTGGTTCGCTTCCATATCCGTCTGTTTACGTTGAATAACAAGCTTGTGATACTAGTTTTATTGTGGAAATAGTGACAAATCACTCTTATATTTATGTTGATTCATTGTATTAGAATATATGTTATCAGCTTCAGGCTTCATCTTGAACAAAGCAGAAGGAAACTGAGAACCTAGGAGCTAAGACACTTCCGTTTTCCATTTTCCGTTTCCATTTGCCGAATTCTGGAGGCATTGGGTGTCGAGTAGTGCAACTCAACGTCGCGCTTTAACTCGTTACGCTGGTGAGGAAATGAAAAAAAAATTTTAATCTTAATTCCTCGATCGGGCAATGTCACCTGCATATGGCCCCTAAGTCACGACTGGCCTCAATCAAAATAGATGTTATTTTAATAAGCAACAAAGTCGTCGTGGAATAGCAGTACGTCGTATGTAAAAGCGAAGGTTGTAGATTCGATTCACGCTCTACGTTCCCTCTACCTGTACTGTAGCTTCAAAACAAACAAAAATTTTAATAAATACAGTTTCACGCTATATCCCGCAGATAGCGAGGTAGACAGAGGGAAAATAAAATAACGAAGATATTATAATATAAATAAATAGAGATTGGACGG
This sequence comes from Heliconius aoede, assembly GCA_037355905.1. Lineage (NCBI taxonomy): Eukaryota > Metazoa > Arthropoda > Insecta > Lepidoptera > Nymphalidae > Heliconius > Heliconius aoede. Next base: position 370,397 of record JBAIZZ010000023.1, read on the forward strand.
AGAGATTAGACTACAACCCTCCACCAAATTGGACGATATTCCCTATTTATTAATATTTTATGTCTCTTTCTTAAAATCTAGCTTAAAAATATGTACTAAGATTTTTATACTGTAATCTTATATTACATATCTTATAAATAAATATGAGGAATTCAAGTATTTTTTTTTCATATTATAACCTGATTTTTATTGAAAACTATTATTGAAGCATTGTAAAAACAAAAATCGTATTCAATAAATTCATTTTAGACAATACGTTTGGAAACGTGTCGATTTGATAACGTGTCGAGTTTCATTTCAAAGTGAGATTTATAGTTGCAGCAGAAAGTTATATTTGCGATATTAATATTTTCACAAAGTGGACAGTGGAAGCTGTCTTTTATGTCAGTTAACATTATAAATTTTATGTTTTACCCAATGATTCTATAAGGATTCCGTTTTTACCATTTAAGGAATGGAAGTTTAATAACAAATAAAATATATAAAAGAAATATTTTCAATACCACAAATATAATGTTAACATAAATTAAAACAAATAACAATTTTCAGCAATTGTAACGTTAAATTGCAAAAAATAAACTAAAACTCTTCATTTAGAACAAAATTTCTCATTAATATTAAAAAGCAAGGCAACTAGGACAGACATTTTATTTTTAAAGAGCTGGGTAACGAGCGTGTAATATTACAAACTTGAACAAGAAACCATTTTAAAGTTGCTTCATTATTTGAGTTTTGAGTTATTTTTGAATGTTCTATTGTTATAAATATATACCTAAAATAAGCTTAAATATAAACTTAAAATAGAGGTGTGCTTAAGGTTCCTAAAATTTGCTATTCTGAAGAAAATTTATGAGCTTTTTGAACCGATTTTGATATATATTCATCATTTGATATATATATGGGAAATGCAGAATTCTGCATAATAAGCTTTACAAATAATCTTTTCCAATAGATTTTAGTCAAAATTTCAGATTTTACATTATTACTATGACAAGTTTAATAATATATAACTTGATATGACAAACACGTAAAACCAAAAACTTTTAAAAACAAATATACGATGTTTAAGTGCATAATATTTTTTTTCTCGAATAACAAAAGGAGGGAGACTCCTTTTAAGATTAAAACACTCCAGGAAAATGGAAATAATTAAAATCAATATTTTTGACTATTCGTTTCCGCGAGATTGTATCGAACCATCACGCTTGCAGTCGACAGCAACTACACTTCAGATTTCGACTTCATTTATTTTCTGTAATTTTTTAGGAAATTGGTATATCAGATTTTTTTTCAGTGTGGCGGCATTACGTGTTGAGTGGCGGAACTCAACGCATTTGTCTTGACACCAGAGCGAAAAAATTAAGATTAAAGATGAAATATTTCATCGCCTCGATTGAGAATCGAACCTACAATATCCCGCGTTTACAGTTACAAGTTCCTTCTGTTGCGCCACGGGTTCGCCATAAAAAGTTGAAAATTAACGAACATGCAACATTATACAGTGTGTAAAAACAATTTACTGATATAAAAAAAATGGACACCAGTTACCGGAAAATTAATAGACAAACTTACCACAACTTAACACAACCCGTCGAGGGCAGACGAAAACCAAAATATAGTAGGTTTGATTAATTAACTTAGATTTCGGAAAGTTCTAACAATTTATAATACGCGTACAAGTATTAATGAAAATGTTTCGAAACAAACAAACTGTGATGAGTGATAAGCTTTCTTATATATAATATATTTTTTGTTTAGCAGGGTAGGCAGAGAGTCAAGACACTCCGTTCCTCACTTTCTGCCCGAATTTTTTGCGCTAGAATCATTTGCGCTAGTAACGGAACTCAACGCCGATGTTCTCCTTTTCTGAGCATGTTCGAACCCACTACCATCGCGCTAATTATCAACCACTGTACAACTACGCTACGAAGTCCTTAGATATTATTATTTCTATATATTCTTATATATGTCAGTGACAAATTATTTAGCCCCTTTTTTAGGCCTTAATTTATGTTTGTAATAATAAGTTCATAGTGAAAATAAGTATAAAGTTCCATTTTTTTTTCTTTAAGTTACAGGTTATGTCGGTTTTGCACCGAAAACATCTCCAAAGATCCAATTTATTGACACCGATACCCCAGCAAGGGTTAAAAGTGGTGGAGTTTGTATGAAACTTTCTATTCCCTTGATGAATTACTTAGAAACTTTCTTCAATTTAATCAGCTCATAAGAGCAGAGTCATGGACGACAAGTTCTGGTATAGTTAGTTACCTCTATATTTATAATGAGGCCAGTCATGGCACATGGTCACAAAATGTAAACGTGACTGTTTATGGGTTCGATTCCCATACAAACCTCGACACCTCCTCGTTGTATGAAGGAAGACATTTTTTTTATAACAGCAACTAAAAAGATGAAGAGTGGAGTTTTACTTATTTTCGTAAAATATATCTATTCTCAATAATATTTTATATAACAAAATTTTTATTGTGACCAAAATCTATATACAAATAATACAGAATTTTCTATTTGAAAATTTCATAACAACTACTATAAAATCTGGCCAACATGTTAAGTACAAAATTTCACGTAACATAAAACCAAGACATACAATAAAAGACGGTACAAGAGAACGACTTGTATTTTTATTTTGAGTAAAATAAAGATATTTTCAAAGAAAACGCTGAAAGGAAATTTGAAAGTTCTGAAGTGATGGCCTAACTTGTCTCGTCCGTTACTGGAATATCACTATAAACATGAATTTGAAATTAACAGAGTATCGCATTTTAACAACATGCAATTTTTTAGTTTTAGATTCGATTTCCATTCGAGGAAATAAAATATTTAGTTAAATTATTAGGCTAAAGCGCGGCGTTGAGTTCCGCCACTCAATGTTTTAAGTCCCCATTCAGGGTAATGGATAACAACTTTATTTTATTGAATTTAAATCATCTGCTCTGGCATATAAATACGACAAAACACGGCGTTGAATTCCGCTACCCAACATGCAGTTTGGAAATTTGAGAGGAAATTAAGGATTAAGATAAATCTTCTGCGTACTTAGCTTTGTAGGAAAAAACTTGCAGTTACGTTATTATGAAAATCAAAATACTTACCATATCTCAGCTACTCAGATACAGCTCAGCTACAGGATAGTCTGTCTGTACTGAATATATAAGCTTGAAGCCTTTCAAGTCCCATGCGACATATAAATTATTGTCAAACACTAACTACTTTACATGATTAAACAACTTATCTTCTTATTAGAAGATTAGATCTTATTAGAAGTTAAGCTAAATCTATAGGGTATTCTACAGACATCTATATAAATATATATTTTTCAGCATTTTTCAGCTTTGCCGTTGTTGCACCCTATCAACCCTATAGAGTGGCTCAGGATATATTGTGGCAGGATGGAGGAAGTACGTTGTCATTAGCGTATACTTCTCCCCAAATTGGGAGAATTTGAGATATTTCTTGATACCGTCCGGGCTGCGATTTGTCGACAGTCACCGAGAAAAATTTCGATTCTTAATCAATTGCGAAAAGCGTAGAGGGTCATAGCAGTGAGAGAAATTCGGAGGTACCGTCCGTCCTCTAGAGAGTGCAACTCTCTTGGTAAGCGATCCGTCTAGGGAGCTACTGTTGGGAGGAACTGGTCTGCAATGGTCTTCTTTTGCGAATCAGTAATCGCACTGACATAGGCAGACCAGGCATATCATTATAAATACATCAATCGAAAAACTAATTAGACAATAACTAGATGATTTCGAATAGTAATGTATCAAAAAAAGCTTTTTTGATATATTTTTCGTTCATTTGTTAACTTGTTAGCGCCAGTTAAAGTTTACAATTTTATTAATTTTCGCATGCGATCACGTTGACAAAGTTCAGTATGTTACAAAAGCGTTCGTGAAAAATTCCATTATACTTGAAAACAAGCTATATTTTCAAATGACATTTTAAAAATTCCAGCAAAGCGCTAAACTACAACCTATTATGAAAGTTTTGCAAAATATTAAAATCCTAATCCGTTAATACTGGTGGTAGAAGCAAAAGTATATTTATTCCAAATAACGTAAGTTTGTAGAATTTAGAATTAGACTAAGATATTTTTAAATTACATCGCATTTGTATTTATTGTTGAAATTTATCTATCATAATTCATATTCAAATTTTATACTTCGACGCCAGAAAGCGAACTTTAACTTCAAACAAACTTCAAAAAAACGCTCTTTAGTGAGTGATACGTAAAAATCGCTTATAAACATATTATTACGTACATTAAACATATATATCTTGTCATTTATAACATTTTCTACAATTCCTCATATAAAATCCTCGAAAATACAACGTGCATATTCCATTTCTATAATATCCGAGCGCTAGTTTTGGCAATCCTCTTACTGCCGCATCTCAGCTTACCACTTGTATATGTGACATATTTGTTGTGACGTAAGCGCTGACTGGAGGCAAATAAACGTTAAGTGATCTTACGTGTATACAAATTTATTATTCTTTTTACATTCCGTAAAGAAGAAGAAGATGTCAAGAAATGTGTAATTAATTGTGGAAATTGTAAAATTGTATTCCATCAAAAATATTCATGTGAAATAAGAGCCAAGTTGAATATAAAGTAATGTGTAGTTCTCAAATTCACCGACGAAACAATGGGAGATCTGTATAATATATATACTTATAATATATAATTATGTTCGCCGAGTTCTATATTCACTCGAGATAAAATTCGAGCTCAAATTCTACTCGACAATTTTATTTAGAACTCAGTAAAAAAATATCTTGAAATAGTTTGTGTAAAATACATATTGCGCGTTGCAGGTTTTTAACACTTTAACTTGGCTATACGCACTGGTACTTGTCTTGATAATATAATCTAAGTTAATACAATAAGATTGATCGTTCAAATAATAAAATTTTTCCTATATAATAAATTAGAAAGAGAAAATCTAGAAATACGACACTCCGCTTCCTTTCCGACACGCCGAATAGCCGAAAGAGTTAATTCAAAATCTTAATAGGAAATCAAGATAAAAAAACAGAAATAATTATTACAAAATAAAATTATATAAAATACATTTTGTTTATAGGAAATATAAATAAGACCTTGGTACAGTCAAAACGAACCCAATTTTCATTGTAGCGTATCCACCGATATCAGGGTTCGTAAAATTGACGTTTGATTTTGAATGCGTCCCGCGAGCTGCATTCACAATTCGCTTCGCTTAAACTACTATAGATAGATAGATACGTTTCATAATGTGTATCATAATTTAATTACTTTACAACACAGAATATATTTGAATATTTCAAATGCTTTATTGATTTTGTGAATTTAAACAGTTTAATATGTCCCTAAAGAATATTATAATTGAATGAATAATTAAATGGAAATATTATATATTTTATTTTACTTGTATAAAGTGGGGACCAGAGTGTCTCAACTCTAAATTCCCTCTGCAAAACTTGCTCTATGCAGCATACAGCGTAAAGCTGATTTTTTTTAAACAAAATATAGCTTAAAATTTAGCAATGCAAAATAGCTTTAAAACTATAGTAATTTACAAATGGAAAACAAAGATAAACATTCGGACGAAAGTACGTGATATACAGTTAATGAGTAGCTGAGTTTTAGTAGCTTCATTAAAGCTCACTGTTTATATTTATCGATATCTTTTTTATATTTTTTTACTTTATATTGCTACACAGAACTGTTATTTTGTAATACATATTAAAATACAAAATGTCAGTTTCTTTTTTTGATATAAAATTAAAATATGTTTTTCGTGGTGCATGTAAAAAAACTGTTATTTTGGCCCGCAAACGTGATGAAGGTTCATTTTTGATAAAAGCTTAAATAATAAAATGAAAAATAGGTTTAAATTATACATTTATTCACAATTTTCCTAAATGTTTAGTGGTAAATCTACTTGATAAAACGTAAACGATAAAACTTTCAATCCCAATTGTACATCTTAATGGGTCAATTAATATATATATATATATATATATATATATATATATATAATATTTAAAATAATATGTTCGTAATTAAAATAATATTTAAAGTCTATTGAATATGCTTGCAATAAACACTCGACGTTTTACAATTATATATTATACCCTCGAAGGTTGTATCGAATCAATTTAAAAAGATAAATAGATTTCATACGAAAACTTTGAAATAAATTTACACAAGACGACCTTTCCTACGAAAATATTTTATCTGTACACAGAAAAGTTATCTAAATCTAATTAAAATAGCGCTAACAAGGATTAGTTATATCAACGACTCTTGCGCAAACTTCTTACATTAAATAAAGTTTTAATGAGAAGATAATGCATAATATTAAGCAATTAAACAACAGCCATTTAAGAGAAGTCAGTTAAAATGGAAATAAAGATTTGTTTCACGTGACAATGTTTTCTGTTCTGTTAATGGTGTAGGTAGCAGTAAATATGGTAAAAATTATACAAAATTATCACTTAAAATATTAGTAGATAGTAGCCGTGTGACGTAAAGTAAACGCGACAGATTGTGGGTTCGACTCCCACTCTCGAAAAAAATATCATTACCTAGCCCTGGTAACAATAGTAGGTGCGGCGTTGAGCCACTTAACGAAAAATGGGAAACAGAGTGTTTTAACACTAAGTTCTCACCACTAAACGTGGGATGCATCATAAGGCAAAATAAATGAATATCAACATGTTTATTTAACCTTTATTTCAAAGAATCTATGTAAAATTCCGTATGTATATAGCATTGGGCGGCGACGTAGCTAGTGCTACTCGACTAGTGATAGTCTCGGCGCTGGCACTAAGACAAGCGTATATCACAATTAACATCACACACCCGAAATTAATAGGCGTACCATAGAATTACACTAAATTAGAAATTCGGAACAATCGGACAGCGATAAATTGTTTAAAAATATATATATATATTTATTATTTTTCTTTTCCCTTTTCTATTTGTTTATCATCTTCACGCTTCATCTCACTCATAGAAAAGTGAACAGAATGCATGAAAAGTGTCTAGTGCCTCTCTCTCTTCTTTCCACCACCTCCGATTTCATTGTGTTTTAAATGACGTAACTCAACTCTGTACTTTGTCTTATCAGAGTGAAGAATTAAAATAGTTCATTATTCTGAGTAGGATTTTTTTTTTCATTTTAGTTTGAATTAGTTAGAATATATTAATCAGTCGGGATAATTTAAAAAGTTTTTAAGTGATTTTTAAGAACTTTATATTGGCTCGATCATTCTAGAATCATATTCATGTTACATCAATTTATAAATCAGGTTATCAAGTATGAAATTGCTCTATCCTAGTTTGAAAAATATGTCTTAATTATTTTTTGTACAGGCACTTAAGTGTAATTATGAAAATAGAATTTACAGGGGTTAAAAATTCTAAAACAGGAATTCAGCTCCAGGCTGTCACTGACCGTCACTTCAAAATATGGCTAGGAGACCATGCACCATCCAAGCAAATAAGAAACATCAGTTATTTCCGAGACAGGAAATGTTAAAGAAGAACTATAGTATTCTTCTGAGGAGATTCCTCTTAACACCAATTAATCATCAGCCAACTATTCTACTTATATAATAACTGAATATAATAATAACTTATTGATTTGCTAATGAAGAGAGAGTAAAATAACAGAAGGAGAATTACATATGTAAGTACATACATATATAACGTTTGATAAAAATACATTGTATGTAACAGTAGAAACTCACTTGCCATAATATTTTATGGCAAGTGAGTCCAGTATGGGTTACATTATAAAACTGCAAAAATAAAATAAATTGAAATTACCAACCGGATGCAATGTGCAATGTGCAATGTGCAAAACTTTCCAAACCAATAAGCTTTAATTACATGAAGCTACGAGTATGTTAATAACAAACTTGAGACGTTCAAAACTTTATTAATTTATTAAACGTATTCACAAATCAAATTGATATTTGAATAATGATATATGAATATTCTATTTCGTTTATGGTTGAATTTGTTCTGATTGTCTATGAATTTATAAACTTAAGGAAGTTTTAGCAATATAAGGCATTATCAAATTGAATTTTCTTGTGATTGTTATTGTTTGTGGCTGGTTTTTCTCAGTAGAACTGTCTCCGCACTGGTACTCAGAAAGCAGTTCTGACCACCAACAGTAGAAGACCACCAAATCTTCTTCTTATCTTGCTGTTAGATTAATTTTTATGTAGCTTGACTGTTCAAACCTACTTTTAATGGCCTAATAAAGACTAATAGTTTATTTGAATGTGTTTTTTTTATCTCTGCGTTTTCCTTTCAGTTGAAGTATGTATTATAAATGCACCGTAAATACTATACATTACATAAATAAAAATCGTTTCATTTATATCATTTCATTAAATACATGTTATCTTATCGCGTTGAGTGTTGGAACTTAAAAATTCAAAAATTACATTGAACTTAAAAATAAACAAACAAAAAACTGAGTGTTCGAAAGATAATAACGGTTTCTTTGTCATCTTTGTCCTTTTAATTAGAGCAAGTAAATAAAAACAATTTCTCCAAGTAGGAATTGAACTTGCAGCTATCGCATTTAAACTCAGACGGCCAACAAAAATACAAATAAATCAAAGATATAGTAAATTTTAAATGCTGCTAATCCCTGATATTTTTTTCACTTTCACCACAACCATTTAAAATAAATTGTTAAATATTAACAATATCACAAAATAATATCTGTTTTCGAAACTCTGAATATTCAATTTAGACGGCAACAGGAAACCTTTCCTCGCGATATCATCTACTTGAGTTTCACAATAACGCATTAACTTTTATACAATGATCGGTAAAACGCTTGAATTTACACCTCGTTAGCAAAGTCACGTCGGATATTAAGAACAAATATTGTATTAAAAGTAATATAAGGTAAAAGTAAACTGTGTTTCATACTTTAAAAACATTCTATTATATATATATAATACATTTCTATGCCTTCAGAGTTAGGCATATAGTGGGCAGTGGAAATTCTTAACTATATTCGATGTATTGTACATTAAGAGGGGACAATAAACAATAGTAAAAAATTGTCTTAGTCTGAACCCCTAATGGTGCTATCTATGGGATATGAATGCATATCCATGAACAGAAGTTGGAGTTACGGGCCTACATGAAATATCTGGATCAGAGCCGCGTCTATTTTCTTCTGATTCGCACGATATAATTAAAGTTGGGCCCGGGGTCCTCGGCACCAAGTCTAGACTACTGACGTTCAAATTATTGTAGATTGCACGTAAGGAGTTGGTGCCAGCCTGCATGGTGTGATCCACCCATGAATACAGTGCACCCTTGGACCCCATAACTGTAGTCAACTAACTCTTGCACTTAAGATGAAGAAGTAAAAATATCAAATGAAAAGATCTGCACTCAGAGAAATATTTTCTTTTCTACATCTCCGCTTCGACAACTAAGTTGAGATCCTCTCATCACACAGTCTCTAATTGAAATGATTTTTCCTTATACATCATAGAAAAACAAATATATATAATGTTCTATATTCCACAGCCATGAACACTCTCTCGAAAAACTTCAAAAAGTTTTAAATGAATTTATATTATTTTTTGATATCAATATTATCATAGTTCTAATAACATATTTTTCGTATTTATATTAAACAATTTCGTATATTCATTAAAAATAATACTTGAATTCTCTTCTTTGTGCTTTTAATTGGCCAAAACCGATTGCCACATAAATAAAATTATATTCACATTCAATAACAAACCACTGACGTCATTAATATTTGTGGTTTTTTTTTTCAAATTATTGTACATTCTCAAAATGTTTATATAGTCAATATATCACACAATATAAACACAAAATTCTTTTGCTTATATATACATAACATGACATTGACTTGAAATCAATTAGCCTACAAAAATATCATCTAAAATTCAATGTAGAACTAGAGCACCAGTACTTGTCTTTTTACCAAAGTCGCATAAGAGAAAACACAAAGAAGGCTTCTTTGAAAATTGTGCCAAAGCGTAAAAAATATCCACGTCCGGTCTCTCTGGCAGCTTCTCACTATCACGTTGATGATGGCGATCAGAAATCACTTCTTACAAGTGTGCCTTTATGTGTTCTCAATTTGTATTTGAAAATATTTTCTGCTGGAATTTTGAAACAAAAGAGTAAAATAATCTAGAAGCGATAGAGGCCGTCGTGGCGCATTGGCATAAGCGTGTGACTGCAAAGCGTGACGGTTGTAAATTCGATTCCTATTTGAGAAAATGAATTAAATGAAAATTAATTAGTATTGGGAGAATGAATATGAATTTATATTTTCATTTCTTCGCTCTAGTAACAAGAAAAAGCATGGCGTTCAGCTCTCCCATGCCTCGAATATTCAGTGGAAAATGGGGGACGAAGTATCTTAACAATAGGATCCCTCGGCGTACATCGATTATTACACATACTCAATGTTTCTACTGTAACAATACTGTTGTGCCGAAAATGAATCAAAATTACAGCTTCTTATTTTAATTAAGATACCGAAACCTAGAAAATACACGAAGTTATACTCTGAAAATAGAACTAAATAGATCCAATTACAATAATCCTTAGATTCTCCAAATCATATTAAATATGCCTTATCCTAATATTAAATAATATCGGTTTCATGAAGATTACGCTGTAAATACTCTGGTAATTAAATAAATAAATACAAATTATTGTTTTTTTTTTTACGTTTGAGTTTTGTGCCTTTGCCTTGGCACCAATGCCTCCAGATTTCGGCGAAAGGTGACGTCTTAACGCTACGTACACTCTACTTTCTCTGCTGTGTGGGATACAGCGTGAAACTTTACAGTACAAATAATATGTTGAACTATTTATAATTTTTTTTCTAACTAGAATTTGCTAAAAAAAAAACCATAAACGGCCTATTCTCAATTTTCGTTAAATCTATATAAGAATGCACACAGAATATATCGCATATTTCCACTGAAATTTTCAAAAGATAAATAAAGTTATGCAGTTGCAATGAAAACTTCAATTTCACAGTACCTTTGTATTTTTTAGAGGTTTTTAATAACCATTTTCTACCAATCGTTGTTATGTTACAATATTCACATACACTGTACTATATTATATTATTTTGTTTGAAATAAAAAGAGAAATTTTCATAGTTTCAATAAATATTAGTATGTAATTTGATAAGTATACTTTTTTTAATGTTATGAATATGAATATAACACATATTAGAAGAGATAGGGGAACCAGGGAATCTAGTGTTAAGACATTCCGTTCCCATAAAGATAATTCCGCTGTCCCCTTTGCCAAATTTTGGAGGTATTGATGTTGAGTGGCGGATCTCAACGCCGCGCTTTGCCGTGTTACGTGAGCGAATAAAATGAAAATATTTCTTATTCTCGAGTAGAAATCAAATCCACAACCTGTCGCGTAATAGCCGCACTCTTGTACCCCTGCGCCACGACTGGTTTCGTTATACTACTTATAATATAATATTTATACGGACATCATTTATATATATAATTTTAAGTAAGACAAGCTAATATTAAACCTTGGGGACACCACTTACGTCCTTTATTTATAATTTATTTACTAAAAAAATCTGAATTTATTTAAAAATATCAAAAATTTAACCACAAAAAGATTTACATAAAGAAAATGTGGGAATTTATCTTCAGTTTTCATTTAATGACTGTGTTTTACGAAAAATAATAAATATCTTGACTTTCTTTATTAAATTGATGTCTCTGAGTTTGTTAGCGGGTCGACCATTATACTTATTAATCATTTTACTCGAAGCCTGCATTTTGAAAACGTTTAACTGTAAGGTTTTTTTTTCTCATAAATAAAAGTTGCCATTATAGCCGTCTGTAGTTGTTGTTTTTGCAAATTTTCAAAAATATTATACTAATAATGATTTGAACTATGTTTTGTAGGTATTTAAATGTAAGTGTATAAATTAATATACAAAAAACAGTTAAGCGCGAATAGGCCGCGCCCACTGAGGTTGCCGAGAAATTTTAGAATTCGAAATACATCTATTTTAAATAGATTTGTTTTTTTCTCGTTAACTAACTTAAGATTACGCAATCATTTTATATAAAATGAAGTATAAATAAAAGTTTGTAATATAATTTTAATCTGTAGTATAATTTTTCTCACTTCATAGCTGTAGATCTACGGGAAGTATCGTATAGGTTTTAATATCGGCGAATTTCTAGGCTTGAATATTTGATATTAGTTTCAGCTTGATACTTTGACGAGATCTCGTGATAAAAGGTCTTGACAGGCGGACAAATATGCAACAAAGCGATCCTTTATTTTTTTTTTCTTTTGAGGTACGAAACCCTTAAAACAGTCACTAAAATATTACATTCTTTTAAACTTTTCCTCCGCTTTGATTAAAATCTGTTTACTTAGGACTGAAATTCAGTAGATACTGTGATATTATTGTGGATTTAGTTTATAATTAAGCCAACATCTAGATAATTTAATACATTTACTCATATTTGTTTAACAAGCGGCGTACTTCTCCAGAATATTGAATACAAAATTGAGTAATATATACTCGTTTCTATATTTCTTACGATATTCTGAAATATATTTCAAATATCATTTTTCTTTATACTTTATGTATATAATAGAGACATTACATATTTTAATAAAATCAACGTAGCATTTGTTTAACGCTACAAAAATATATTAATTTTATAATTAGAGGCTAGTTGTGGTAGAGTGGCAGAATGCTTAACTGTAAACGTAACATGTTGCGGGTTAGATTCCCACTCGAAAAGGGATTAACCTCACGTTCCCTCTGCCTATCCTGATTCGCGCGGGATAGCGTCAGGCTAAAAAATAATTATTATGATAATACATTCAAATTTTTCATTTTCACACATCACAACACATTCTTAATTAAACACTACATTAAATTCTCAAAAAGGCAATCACGAATATATATTACCATTACAGACCAAACAAATTATACTTTTCTCAATATTGACACTCGCTCACAAATCACGCCAATATTCATTTTACATCGAATATTTTATTTACGTTACCATTTCCAGAGATATATTGCAAAGTCATTCATCTGGCAACACCGCTGACGTAGCCTCCTGCAAGCAATACTACAATACAACAGAGTGTAATACTACAAAGTGTGGATATTCCCATATGTGTCGTACATATCTCGGAAAGTGTAAAGAGAAACGGGAGAATAAGAAAGATATCACAATTGTTCACACGTGAAGCAATTAATTTTTGTTTCTGTTAGTATCTAGTGATTTGTTTGTTAGATGCGCCTTTTGATTGGCTTAAAGCGATTAAAATAAAGTAAATAAGTACAAAAATACTTGTACATAAATAGAGAAAACATTTTTAATATTATAATATATTTTTGCATATATATTTTTATTGTTTAAGATATTTCACCGAATTCCTGTTATAAATAACTTTCACTCACAGTACAGTCACTTACAGTACTTACTGAGTAGTAGGGGATTTCTTAAAATGATTTGCAGGATTTATTATTCCACACTCTAACCAACTCACATACCGATGATACAGCGTGATACAGGAAATTAACAAGATGAAACACTTTTCCCAGCGTTTGTGAAAACATGATAATGTAATCCTTAAGTATTAATTATACAGGGTGGTGGCGTCTGCGCTCCATTTACGGGAACAGTATATAGAGTAAACCATACCTAAAGAAATTAATCACTATTACAAATAAAAAAAACGTAAGTACCCACAATATCTTCATCTTGTTTTATTTAACAAACAAAAAAATATAAATATAATATAACAGCTAGGTCAATTACCCAATTAATGTTCGTTCTTTAAAAGTTTATAAAAAAATCATAAATACTTCATCACGAAACATGGCGTGCTCTTTGAAATACATAAATTTCTTTTGTCGAATTTATTTTATTAACTCCTTAAGAGACTTCTGCTCTTATATTTTTAAAGAACTTTAAATTAAAATTATATTTTATAATATGGTATAATAATATTTAAAGTAAAGTGTCAGTCGTCCACTTTATTCAACGCGCGTATCTGTTGCAAAAATTATATTTAAATCATAAATTTATTTCTTTTTGCCTGACTGCGGACTAGCACAAAAGGAAGGTTATGTTTGTAGCTGGGTAGTAATTAGTGAACCGATTTTGATAAACGATACGACCTTGAATAGACCTTGAGTTCGCCTTGATGGCGCGAGTATATACTATATGAACATTTATTTAATTCAACTTACTTTGATGTACTATTATATATAATATTTATATTTAGTTTGTAAAAAAATAGAAGGCTAAGCAGTGATAACCTTGTAACACTCAACTCTCTACTTTTCGTCTTAACTTGAAAGTAACAAGTAACGGAGTGAAATTTTTCACCTCTACGTGCCTACCTACGAGTACAATGTACGCAGGGTAATTAGAAATAATCTAGAATTAAGAGACTACAATATTTATTATATTATATATAATTTATTTTCATACTATATTTTAATACTTAAATCTTTGTTTACTTATTTTCTTTACAATATGTATTAAATTTTTCTTTATTGCTGGTGGTATTTATAATGTTGCTAGCACCGAGCGCAGTACAAATAAATGAAGCTTACAGCTTTGAGGCCAATGTACCAAAACCCCTATGAATAATGTTTTCTTGTATCGAATAACCTTTCTCTGAACGTTAAAATTATGGGGACCTTAAAATATTAAATCAGCTGTATCCCTCAAATGGCAGAGTAGGCCATTCTCCATTTTCTGCCAAATTTTGAAGATATTGCATATTGATTGTGCATCGAAACCTGAGCGAAAAAATTAAATACAATTTTATTTCCTCGAATGGGGATCGAACCCACAACTAGTTGTGTTTACAGTCACACTTGTGGCCCTGCGCCACGACAGGCCTCAATAAAAAAATTGCACTGAATAATAAAAAAACTACCTTTCAACCTTGTTCAAAGGCAAAGTCCAGACTTCTCCCAGATTATATATCTAGATATGCCCATCACAATATACATATTAAGTATGCTAGAAGGGTCGAACAGAATGGCATTGGGTGTCAACTAGACCATACAGCTGCACCTGGCATTCTGATTATATTATAGACTCAAGTCATAAGAGAATTACAATACCGTTGACATGTATTCAATTTTACGTTCTCAGATAAGGTGAAAAACTTATTAAATCCTCCCTTATACTTTATACTCTTGAAAAAAAACCAGGAATTTTGCATATTATATTGAAAATAGACTACATCTTTTGAAATTTCCGGGCAGATATATAGTTATATCGTAATTTTACTCACTTTTTGAACACATTGAGTTATTTCATATCAGATGCTGGAGTCACAATGTATTTTAAATTATTGAACTAAAGTGTATTACGAGCTGATTAAAAGCCTGTCATTCACATATAAAAATAAACAAACAACTATATAAGTTTTAAAAGCACAAAATATTGAAAAAAAAAATATTTCCCAAGTTAACCAATTCCTGTAAACGCTATACAATTTCGCTTCGACATTTTATTTCTAAACATTTAAAAAAAAATCAAATACCTACTAACCGACACTCATTTGCAAATTGCTCTCCAAACAGAGACGCTTCGAGTTGTTTGAATAAATAAAAGCTTGTTAGACCAAAATTTTCATTTCTCATAAAGTAATAGAGTATATCAATTCTGGGGATAATGAAAACGGAGGAGGCCCAGTTCATCTAAGATGGTATCGCTGAAGTGACTAATTGAGAAATTTCGTCAAGAACAGAATTACCCGAGGTTGCCAAAGAGAATCCTTTTAGGGTATTAACTCAAATATGGCCCTCGAAGCCTACATGTACCCACTGCCTTATAATATGACCACAAATTCAAATTAAGCTTATTACGTTTTGTATTAAAGTTATATTAGCATAGCATTGTTTTAATTTTTTTTAATTTTTGAAGATATAATTGATTGAATTAATTTTGCATACACAAAGTAAGTAGTTTATAAACCGGAAAGGGATAGGGAAGCCTTTACGGCATTGAATTTTGCCACACAAGTCACGATTCCTCAAAAGTTGAGCAGAGAATGATCAGATCGAAAAATATTATTTTTTTCAGCTTTAAGCTGTATCCCGCATATAATAGGGTAGGTAGAGAGAACTTCACCACTTTACGTCATTTTACCTCCCACTTCCTGCGGAATTGAATTTGTTACCAGAACGAAGAAATGAAAATAGTTATAAATAATAATTCATTTCCAGAAATGAGGATCGAACCCACAACTGTCACACTCTCTAATAGTAATCTTTTTTGTTGAAACGAAACAGAGTAATGTAACGCAAAGAAAATCAAATAAAAAAATATATTCACACAGTTCTTAAGGTATTATTGTATTTAAGAATTAAAAATTATATATAACTGATAAAACTGTAAAAACGAATAAAATGAAGGTTATTTTTTTACAGTAAAAAATATTAAAACAAAAAATAAACCTTTAAAACTAATTTGGTAGTCTCGGTTGCCTTTTACAAAGATATATCTTTTGTTTCTATTACAATCCACTTTTGGTATGTAGAACACAAAATAATTACAAAACCTTAGTAACCAACGAAATAAAGCCTTTTCCTAAAATATTTTTAGGGTCCCGTACGATTGGTTGCCCGTCTTTCCGTCTGTAAAAATTGAGATCTATCTCAAGATAACGTGCAGCTAGATAAGCTGAAATTAATATCAAATATTCAGTACTACGGTTTCTTCGAACAAAAAAATTAAGCTTCCAAGTTAACTTCATCAAAAGATCAAGCTTTTAAAAATGTACAAGCGGTTTAGTTGCATTTTGTATGAAATTCGAAACTTATAGGGCGTTCTTATAATTATAATTGTGATAGGTTTATAATTGTGAAATTATTATAATCATAATTAGATTTAAGTTATATATGTACTTATATGAATGTATGTAAATGTACCGAATTTTATAAGCCCAAAAAATACTGAATTAAAAAGGTAATAAAATAACCAAAAGTAATTGATATATAATTACACAGGAAACGGGAGTATCTTTCATATTAGAACCCACTACCATCTCAACCACATTTTGTACTCGACATGTTTTTATATATCGAATTTGAAGTAAAAAAATTAGATAAATTTGATTTTCGCTATACAAATATATGGGTGGTGTAGGCAAAAAGTTCGCACTAGTGACCGCAATCAATCATTCTCCTTTCAGACGGAAGATTGGGAAGTCAATGTTAGTTATGATGAAAATATCGATGAGAATATTTTTATGTAATATAAGCGTCCTTGAGGTCCACCATCGTGTGGTATCCTCTTGTTAGTATTATATAAATACTTACGTATATCTATTTCTGTATTGTATATTCTTTTTAGTTTTATTCTTTTTTAGTTACGCTAATATGGCACAAGTATCTTTTATCTTACTGGAAAGTCTCAGCGACTCAACTTAATGATAAACAAGTGCGGGTTGGGCTAGCCCATAGAGGGTTCCGTACAAAAATCGCGCAGTCTCAAGCTTTTCTAAAATTCAAGCTTCTGATCATGTCACCAGAGCCCACGCACCGCTTAATTTTAGAGACAATGCATGGGGCAAGTCAGAATCACTTGTTCTTATTAATCTTGTTACCAGAGCGAAGAAATAAAAATATTAAATAAACCATTTCCCCAACCAGGAATCAAACGCACAGCCGTCGCGACTGCAGCCAGATACTATACCACTACGCCACCAAGACTCCAAATAAATATTAATTTATCACAAAAAGTAAAATAACCAGATATTTAAAAAAAATAGTTTGGCTTACAAAGCTAAATAACTTGAATTCAATATGGCTTGAAAGCAGGATTCAAGCGCGGCTGTTCGAGCTTGTAGAGATTACACGTTGAGTCTGGATCACTAGAAAAATAAAATTCGCATTCATTCGAATGTGAATGTGATATATCTATATAGATTCAATTCTTTTGAATAAAAAAATAATAATGTAAAAAGAAAGATTGAGGTAATAATAATGAGATAATACATTATAAAATGAGACTAGTCGTGGCACAAGACTGTAAACGCGACATGTTGTGGGATCGATTCTCGACCGATGTCGAGGAAATGAAATATTTCATATTATAATATTTACATCGCTCTGGTGTCGTGGAAATTATTACCTCCAGAATTCAGAGGAAATTACGGACCAGTGTGTCTTAACACTACACTACCTTCGCCTACTCTATATACGAGATACAGTGTGAAGTTAAAAAAAAAATTAAGAAACATAAAAAATATATATCATAAAATTATCATAAGTTATACAAATTATTAGAAAGAATTAACATGTATATAAATTACTTGTGTATTAATAATGTAACGGTCAAGCGCAATTTGAAAGCTTTTGTAAGCGCGAAGTAATGTGTTTGACAGTTAATTTATTTTATAAGGAAACGAGTTAACTCGCATAATAATTAACATTGAGCGAAAATATTTGTTTTTCAAATTAAGCAAATGGAGACATTTCGTATTTAATATTTTCATTTATTCATTATTCTGGTGTCGGTGAGTTCCGTTACTCAACACGCAATGCCTCAAAAAATCGCCTACTCTCTGCTACATGCGGGATACAGCGTGAAGCTGAAAATAAATCTCATTAAGTATTATTAGAGATTAGCATTCATTGGACCAGTGCAGTTAGTATAGATTTCCACTTTGTTTTCCGTCTGTCCATCTGTCGAGACGATTTAACTCGAGACCATGTGTGAATGAAGGAATCTGAAATTAATTCCAAGAATTCAGGTCTACCGTTACCTTACAACACAGAAAAATAAAGCTTCTAAGTCGTATTCTAAAACGTAATAAAGAAACTTAAGCATTTACGAATAGATTTTGCTGCATATGAAATTCGGCGTGTAATAGAAACCTACTTACTGGAGATCTATAGTTTTGAAATTTGGAACGAAGTGAGAGCTAACAATAAAAATAGAGAAAACATGTTGAAAAATTTATACCTACAAACGTATTTCATAGAAAAAAATTTTAGAAAATTATATCTGTACTTCATTTGTAAACTTTTATAAATGACTTTCCATTGACCTACAATCCTGAAATTGGTACGGAAACCTCAGTTTTTTTAATTTTTCTGTAAGTATTACTTGTATATGTTTTAATTTCATAAAAAGGTTTGGACCAAACATTTGGTGTTGAATGACGGAAGTCAACGCCGCGCGTTAAGATACTCCGTTCCCTATTTTCCGCCGTATCCTGGAGGCAATGCATGTTGAGTGTCGGATTTCAACGCCGCGTTTTTCCTCGACACCACAATGAAGAAATGGAAATATAAATTTAAAGAAATATTTCATTTAACGAGTGTCAATCGTACGCACAACTTGTCACTTCCTGAACTACGTCTGCACCACCTCTGTTATTTTTGTAAAATTTTAAAAAGTTTACACGATTTCTTTTAATAAATATTGTTATAAAAGTTAAAACACTCCGTTCCCCGCTTTCAGCTCTACTATTGAGACATTATGTTGCTGCAAGTTGAGTGGCAAAAATGAAATTCCTTGCATTCGAAGTATACATTTACAATGAAAAATTTTCGCTAAATATTAAAATAAAGTAAGTTTTTAACTTATGTAATATAAAAAACCTCTATATCATTAAAGCGTGGACATGAGAGTCTTCACCTGATTTTTATTTTCCGTTTATCTCATGACATCATACATTTGTCGAGGCTAAAGTGTGACACGTAGGTAATATTTTTATTTGAATCTTTGAATATGTTGCCTCTAAACATACTTATTCAAAAACAGGATTGAGGAGGATTGGAAAAAATAAGAAACCTTTCTCCTTGTGACGTAAAATTTTCTACTTGTTCTACTTACATCTTTAAAAATATAACTATAAATTTCGTTACTATAAATAATGTGTATTGACTGTAAACACGACGGTTGTGGGCTTAACATCAACAAGAAAGAAAAAACATTTTTTTTCCTTGCCCCGCTAATAAAGAAAACTGTCAATGAGCGTCTCAACGTGCAATATCTCGAAAATTGGCAGGAAAGTGACGAACGGAGTGTCTTAGCACTAAGTTCATAGTATATAGTTATATTTCGACTTCACCTGAAATTGAAAATTTTACATATGTGTGTAAGAAGGGTTGAAATGTATAGATTTTATCTAGATATAAATAACATTAATTGATTTCGCATTTGTAATTTACATACATTTTTACATACAATTTACAAAAAGTAAAAATAAATCAGTAGAAGTCGAGTCTAGTTTCTCTTTTAACCTACTAACAGTTGAATTAAAGTAAATAGTGGAAATACATTAAAATTTTCAACTCAGACTGTGAATGAGAATGAATTCAGCAAAGAAACTCGCTAAATTGAATGAATGAATATTCAAAAGAAGTTATCAAATAGAATTAAAGTGCATATATTTTATAAATATATGTACATAGTATGTATGTATTAAAAAATATAGATTTTCTTAATTTTGTTTTTGCATCATGTTTTATCCTCCACACAGCAGGGTAGGTAGGGGAATCGTAGTGTAAAGGCACTTCTTTCTCCATTTTCCGTCCAATTCTAGAGGCATTGTAGATTCTAGAGGCATTCGATATTCACAATTATCATTTGTGAATATCGAACCCACAAATATTACAACAACAGTTACACAATACGTTGAACTCTATTTACTTTATTATCGACAATACTTAGATAAACACAATAAATAAAATAAAGATTTTATTAATAAATAAATAACTATACAATAATAATGAACGAGAAAGAAGAACAAGCGGAAATCCTTAGAAAGGCCAAGAATTTCTGCAAGTCTAAACCAAGGTTTTCTTATTGTCCTATACTACAAAGGCAGTCTTTGTGCCTTGGTGTCTCAAAGTATCCTCAATCTGTTTAGTGAATAATGATTGTATTATACTACCGCCCTTATTACGTTTACGGTAAATATTTTCCTGGTTAGAAAGTTTAAATATATATATATATATTTTTAACGTGCCAGTAAATTAATGTATGTATTCGTTTTATCTATCAGTATCAGACATACGGCAGGGTAAACAGAAGTAACCTAATGTTAAGACACTCCGTTCTACATTTTCCTCTGAGTTCTGGAGTCGAAACTCCGCCAAATATTCGTTTAAAAATTTATTCTCATGTGTGAGATTTCAATCCTTGCCTATCGTATAAAAAGCTTGTTTTGTGCGATATACAGCGTGAAGCAAAAGAAATTCAAATGTCCAAATAATGTAAATAAAATATTATATATTCTGTAACTAAATTTTTAATTAATATAATAAAATAATAGACAACTACATCATCAATCAATATTTTAGACAATATTTCTCGTTAAAAACAAATATTAATTAACAAATAATTTAGAGAAGCCTTTCTTGATAATTAATCTCTTAGAACAATCAAGAAACGTTTAATATAGCAACCAATATCTATCTATACTATACTTATATATAACGGATCGGTGTCTGTACATGGAAGATATACGCATATAAGAAAATTTTATATTTATTGTTTTTTTTTTATTAAAAATTTTTATATTATTATTTAATATGTCAGTATCACGTTGTATCCAGCATATAACAGGTACAAGTGGGCAGAGATATTATGATATTAGAACCATCCTCGAGGCCATGGAGGCTCTGTGTGTTGAGCGGCGGAACTCAACGCCGCGTCCATTTGGTAATCGAAGAAATGAAAATGTTAATTAAAAAAAGGAATCAGCTTCACACTGTATCCCGCACTATACAGAGGGAACCTAGTGCTAAGATACTCCGATCCCCACTTTCCGCCGAATTCTGGAGGCATTGCGTGTTGAGTGGCAGAACTTAACGCTGCGTTTTGCCTCGACACTAAAGCGTAGAAATCGAAATATACATTTAAATAAAAATAAATATTAATAAATGACGATAAGCTTCCCTGAGTGGGAACAGAATCTATAATCGTCGCATTACAACTACACGCTTGTGCCCCTGCGCTACAACAACCACAAAATGTTATTGGAGATATTTTATCACGTAAAATAACGGAAAATAATGTTTCCTAAAAATTTTATCCATTTATGCGCTTATTTAAACTTCACTTTTCAATATAAATATTTCTTAAAATAAATAAACAGGTAATATTATTAAAAAACGATAGTAATACAAAATAATATATTACAATACACGCGGGCGAAGCTGGGAACGGAGCGTAGTATTGTAATATATTGCGAAATTGAACTTGACGGAGCTCGTATCGCTCAAACACAAAAACCGTATAATTTAGTGAGGAAAATACAATTTTCAAAGAGTGAACGAACCCTTTTAAGAGCATTTATTTATAAGCCTCTTTAGTACTTCTGGGTCACTCATCCTTGAGACTGAGACATAATAGAAGGCAAAGAATTATTGTGATAAAATTTTATATAAAATTAAATATTTACTTTTGTACAATTTATATAATATAAAATTATTCGTTTAATTATAAGGTAAAACATAATATAGAGTTAAACCACTCAACATGTGATGTCTTGACGAAGCGAAATTGGACGGAGAGTGGGGCACGAAAGTGACCTAATGTGGTGCAAAGTGTCTTCGCACTAGGTTCCCTCTACCTACTAACTAAGTCCGGGATACAATGTAAAGCAAAAAATATGTTTAACCTTCATTTTTTGGTATCAAATGGAAAATTTTAAATGAAACTACTAACATTTCACTCTATTTTAATGCATTGCTAGAATAAAATCTATTAAACCAAAAACACCAATAACGTAAATTATTCATTTCTTATTGAAAAAACACCTTCAAAAAAGCTCCAAAAAAATCCATAAACCACACTTGTTTGTTAAGCTTAAAACCAATGCGTTAAACAAAAAAAAATCCACCAGCTCATGTAAAATTTAAAAGCAATATCGTGGTAAATGTATTCTTTAACCACTTACGTATCAAAATAGTAAAATTTGCGGCAAGCTTTGATGACGAGCTGAAACTGTCTCGTTCAGGGTTGACCCAAATTTTTTCACCCCACGAGCAATTTCAAGTTTGTGACGTAATAAAATCTTGTAACAGAAACTCTTGGTTTTTCGTCGTCGTAATATAAATTTTGTGTAATTTTATAAATTTATATTATATATACAGTAGTGATTATTATGAGATCGATTTCCAATGGAGGGAATATTTTATATTTATAATGTAGATGGTTTTACAATTTCATGTCCCATAAATAGCGGAGTTAGCAGAGAGAATTTAGTGTTAAGAAATTTCGTTCTCCTCTTTCGGCCCGAATTTGAGATATTCCCTGCTCGCTCACTCAATTTAAGAGATATTGCATTTTAAGTGTGTGACTGTAAATTGTGTAAAATTCACTCCAGGAAATGGATACATTGAATATTTTCATTTCCTCGCCCTGGTAACAAGACAAAGCGCGGCGTTGAGTTGCGCCACTCCAAATTCGGAAATCGATTCGAAAAACGTTTTTATCTCGCCCTGAATATGATTTAAAAAATATATTTAATCAAAGTTGTTACCTACAAAATTAGTTTGAAGTGAAAACGTTAGTAGGTAATTTTGCGAAAGTAAGAGATCCCAAGTCGTTACGCCTCAGTTTGAGCTGTCAATCTAAAACTAAACGGGTTTTTTGACTTTAATCTCGAGATTCGTCTTTAATATAATTATGGTTAAATTTTATATATATATATAAATAATCTATCATTATTTAATTTGTTTTGATCGATCTTTTGTGGTTTTCATTTTTTTTTTCAATGAACTTATACAATACAAATATAACGTAATATAGATAAAGTATTTTTCTTCAATTTCACGCTATATCCTGCACACAGCAGGGGAGGCGGACGGAATCTTTGAGCCTAGTGTTAAGTTAAAACACCCACTTTCTGAAACGTAATTAAATATTTCATATTTATTTTTCTTATATAACGTTAACATTTTAATATGAATTCCATTTTAAAGCTAGGAATGGAGAGGCTTGGCACTCTGCCTGCCTTTCTAAGTGAGATATAGAGTGAGTCTAAAAAAATTCTTTTCTTTCTGCAAATAATGTAATGACGTATTTCTGTTCGCAGTGATTAAATTAAACCATCTACGGATAATCCCTAGTTTTAAGTTAATTAAGTCCCCGCCAACAAAATGTAAATCTTTTTAAATCCAAAGACTTACACTGCTATCTGCAACATACTATTGTTCTTTAACCACCTTGATTTACGTAAGGAGTAGAAATGTCACTTTTATCATTTATTTATTCAGCTTCATGCTATAATCTCGCGCACAGAAGGGCAGGCAAAGGAAGGCTAGTGTTAAGACACTCCGTTCCCCGTTTGCCACTGAATTACATATAGCTGCTGACTGTTTGAATAAAAATAGTGAACCGTATGTGACGGAGAAAAATTAAACATGGCATGTGTGTGCATGTTATATGTGTGGATGGTAAATATAATACAAGCTTCTATAAGCTAAAAAATTCTATAAGCTTGTATCTTGAAGAAAGCAGGGTAGACAGAGGGTACCTAAGAACCTAGTCATAAGACACTCGGTTCCTTTTAAGACACTTTTGTTCCCCACTTACTACGGAATTCTCAAGGCATTGCGTGTTGAATGGCGGAACTCGACGCCAAATGGAAAAGTTAAATATATCACACTCCAGAGCAGGAATCGAACTCACAACTGATGCGTTTACAATCGCAAGCTTTTACCACTGCGCAACGATAGCTTCCAACCAAGCAAATTATTACTAAGCTCTTTCTGTTATTAAAACATACAATTCGAAAAAAAGCCAACAAGAAAAAGCAGCTAACGTCAAGAGTTCTCAGAAGAAACAAGGAAATGTAATATTTTTAATGTACTAGAAAGAGTTCAAAATATCTCGTAAAAGTTCAGCTCCACGCAAGTTTTGATACTTACTTGAGCACAGCTTTAACGTATACTTTTGACAATAGCACTTTGAAATGTCTTCTATCGAATTTCTTTATAGTTTCTGCAAATATTACTTATTACTTTTGCTTATAATATTGATCAATCGTGGTGCAGGGGCACAAGCATATGACTGTAAATGCCACGGGTTGTGGGTTCAATTTTCACTTGATGAAATGATATAATTAATATGTTCATTTTTCCGCTCTGGTGTCGACGCAAAGCGCAGCCTTAAGTTCCGCCAATCATCGCCAAAAATCTTCAGAATTCGGTATAAAATGGAAAGTAAGAGGGAGTCGAGTGCTAAGACACCCGTCTTAGCACTCGACTCCCTCTGTCTTTTCTACACGCAGGATACAGCCTGAAGATGAAACGACTGATAGATAAATATTATTTTAAAAGAAAGAAGTTCTTAAATAACATTCAATGTCAAATAAAGGTGACATTTCAAACAACTTGTTCACTAAAGTTGTATTACTTCTCAATTTAAATATTAGTAGGCAGCTTACAAAGAAACGTCTGGATATTTGCAATAAAACGAAGGGTTATGTAAATATTAGATATGCATTCAAATCCCTTGACCTTGTAAAACGAAATAAGGAATATGTCACGCACGATATGTAAAATAAGGATTTGCAAATTCTTTTACTTTAGTTATAGGTTTTTTTTGTTATTCTGTTTTAAGTTAAGTTAAAAAAATATATAATTTATGGTTTAAGTCTACAATAAAAAGCACTTGAAAGAAAGGCAAGTTGTCATCGATCGTTGCGCAGTGGCACAAACGAGCATAGGGGATCGATTCCCACACGAGGAAACGAGTAATTTCATACTTTCATATTCTCACTTTGGTAACTTAGCAAAGCGCGACGTTAAGTTAAGTAAGACCACTAGCACGCAATGGCTCTTCTGGAGCCTCGGTGAAAAGTGGGATACGGAAGTATTTTGATGAAAAGGGAAGTAAGGTTCCCTCTGTCGACCCACTTATATATATGTGAGTCATAGTGGAGCTAATAAAAAAACTAATAAAAAAAACAAAAATATATCAAAATGAAGGAAAATGAAAGACGATAGGCGAAGCTGAAAAAAAAATATATTTTTGTTTTTTTTTTTTAATAATATTTAACTTAAACGTTACCGTTTCCAGTCTGAGCTGATAATATCAAGTGCTGTTAAAGAATAAAAAGATTTTATTGAAAATAAAAAATAACGTTTGTTTTAATGGATGCAATATTAACATTGTTCTGGCCGTTATGAAAATTCAGAATTTTCTTTTGCAAGAACGATGCAAAAGTTTGCCTATTACAGAGATTTTTTTATTTTTGACTTTCAAATCACCCAGTGTTTGGTGCTTAAGTTATTATTCGTTAATATATTATATATAAGATATAAATAATATATTCTACGATTAAATAATTTTACCACAAGGTTAGTGTAAATATTAAGAAAATTCGTTCCATATGATTCGCGAAAGTATAGAGTGTGCGTGTTAACTGACGGAATAAAACGCCGCGGAAATCGAATCTACATCGTCGCGTTTACAATCTGCTTTTGCCCCTGCGCCACGACGGCCTCATTATTATTTTATATAATTTATATATTATTAATTTCTTATCTTCTATAGTTTACTTTCTAATATTTATTAAAATAGTAAATATTTTTATATTTCATAATACAAGCATTACTATTAAGGAATATTCGAAATATAACATTTTCCATTAGTCAAAAATAGTTCGAATGTACTTACATTTTATGTACATCGATTTAAGTAGAAACTGGGTCAAAAATAACCACCATGAATGTCACGTAACGGACGGCTTTAAGGCTTTTACGGAAAAACCACAAAAATCGATATACTACCATGAGTTAATCCTTACATTGCGAAGCAGATTAGTTACTATGTTGATGTTTTTTTTGTCTTTAATATATATTTATATATATATAATTCACAAAAAAACTGTACTGTCGCTTATAGATTTTCCTACTGTTAAGCCTTAAAATTAGTAGCAGTGTTCAACGCCGCTGCAAAAAAACAAATAAAAATAAAACTGAATAATTTTCATGACTGGGTGTTCAAATATTTTTTGTAAAATTAATATAGCGGCATTTTACACAATTTTTATTTTGTAGAGATAGTACTAAAGAACTATAATATATAATATACTAATATATATATATATATATACTTCTCCAATTTCTGAGGGAAAATTTTCTCTGCTATTATCAGGACTGTGAGACATTTATGTTTTTAAGTATACCACAACTTACAACATCTAAAGCGTTAATCCTTTATTAAGAGAGATAAGTGTCTAACCAAAATCTAACAACTTTAGTATCTTCCATTACCTTTATATTTAAATTAAATTAATCACATTACACTGGGCTTGCCTCTGTATAACATGATATTTTATACGATATATGTAGGTTTTAAAGAGCCTAATATGTGCGATGGTTATGGATTCAAAGGACCGTTTATATTTAATATATTTTCTTGTTAGAACTAATACGCCATTTTGTCTTATTCATAAAAGGTTAATTAAAAAAATATATATGTATAAAATAATTTCACTATACATTCCTTACAAGCACTGATTTAAACTGATTGTAATTACCAATATATTCTCAATCTTGTCATAACAAGTAATCCACACCAGGCCAACAAAGAAACCAATTACTTAAAATAATCACAGCATCACATCAGTTTCGGAAAAAATTAAAGTAAAACCAAAAAGGTCGTAGAACAGAAAAGCACAGCGTAATGCCGTCGCAGCGTAATTGAATGATATCGCTAACGAAATGAAACTGTAAAGTGAATGCTACCTTATACATTTCAAGTTACACGACCAAGTAAAACTAAGTGGTATGACTAGAAAAGCTCTTGGTAGGTTAAAAAAGTGAGATGTTAAGTCAGAAGTGGCACAAGTGTGTTACTGTCCACGCGAAAGGCTATGGGTTTGATTCTCACTCGAAGAATTTAAATATACAGTGGAAAACACGCGATATACAGCGGGACCCCACGAAAAAGCATTTCATTTCATTTCATTTTACCGATTTTTTTTATTGACTTTAAAAAAAATATTACATTAGCGGCAACCAGGGCAAGTGATTACACAACACAAGCGAACCATCAAGAAGTGAAAATTCTCAGAAGATTCCGCGCCGCTGCACGATGAATTTTATCGAGCCCTTTGAGAATATTAAATTATATCTAGACGAGCGCGTCATTGATAATGGGTTTAGGCGTTCAAACACTCAAATTTTATAAGTCATTTCTTTTGCTACATTATTAAAGTCCTTTGGTGTTATCTTTTACAGTACATTTTGTATAATAATATAATTTAATAATTTAGCTGTGGTATAATTGTATAAGCGTTGAGGGAGAATTAGGTTTTCCGTATCCGTTAATTATTTTCCTGTTTCTTAACTTTTTAATTAACCATTGACAGGAAGAAAATGAAAATTTGGTAACTGATTAAATTCTGTGAATTGGATCATTTAAAAATTCTTTATAAATGTTAATATATTAATAAAGAATATTTATTTTAATATGTTCAAAAATTTAAAATATCAAAAAAAATTAATGTTCGATATCAAAATTATCTTTTATCTTTTAAATATATAATTTAATCTATCTCGTATATTTAAAATATAATAATTTTTATATTTTAAATATACGAGACATAAATTCGAGAAAATATTCCTTTATGACAAAGAAAACTCCTAGGTATGACCCCTTTGTATGTCCGTCTGTCCGACCGAAAATAATATATTACCACGAAATATTTAAACCACAAGATGTGTAGTAGTTCTGTATCATCTTGTTAAATTAAATTCATGCCATTCACAGGCCGACATCAAAAGCTTCCCATATGTATTCTACCCTATATATTTAATAACTCATTTTATACTTACATGCGTATACCTACATATGTTGCCCACACATTAAAACTGAAATAACATAAAATTTATCTACCTACACAATTTCAAAATAGTTTTACATCGAATTTACGACTTTTGAAACGTGTATTGTACAAATATTACATTTATAACCTGCATATAGCATGTATTAAACATTTTATTGCTATTTCCCTTTTGTAAATGGCTATTTTATGTATAGTGAAGTATATGAAATATAGAAAATGTGAATTATATAAATATAATAATAATGATACTGTAGACGATCTATCGTTCTTAGTATTTTGTACAGTGGAGCAAATATCCATATAGGAAACCATCTATCCCTCGAGCAAAGGCTTTACGAAAAGGGAAATTCTGTAATTGATAAGTTATAAAAGGCCATTAATAATTAAACATTTGAGAATGAAATTCACTAAATTCAAAGGAACAATTCATATAAAAATGTATTTTTGAAACTAGAAGGCTATTTCAAAAAGTATCAAAAGGCATCTATATCGGCTATACTCTGCTTCTTTCACTTTCTTTTTTCTCGGTGTTATATTATATTTCACACAACAAAATAAATCCATTAGGCTGTCATAGCGCAGGGGCAGAAGAAAGCAGCTGTAAATGCAACAGTTCTGAATTCGATTCCCATTCGGGGGAATGCAATATTTAAACTTTTAAGTTCCACCACGCAATGCCACCCTTTGCTTAGCTTGCCTGCTAGATTCTTGAATATCTATTGCATGTGCGGGATACAGCGCGACGCATATTTCCTCTACAATTATCAGTATAAAGAAAACCACTAGTCCTGCACATTTAAAATAACTTTAACTATATTTTACAAGTCGCTAAATAGATACGTAGCTCAGTGACTTTTAAAACCACTAACCGGATTAACATTTAACTTTCGCTCAGTGATTGTGCACAGTCGTTACCGGGCGTGTTGAATAAAATAATAAAATAATAAAATATAAGTAAGCTATATTATTTATATGGTTACAACAGTTTTATTTCAATACAATATAGATTAGCTGTTTGGTATCCAAAAATCTGCTTCACGCTGTAACCCGCATACGCTGCGTTAGGCAGAGGGAACCTAGTGTTTCGTTTACCATTTTCCGCCAAATTCTTTCACTTTTTCGAGTTTTAGAAGCACTACGTGTTGTGTAGCTAAATAATATTCTCCACTTTCTGCCAAATTCCGGAGGCATTGCGTTAAGTGGCGGAACTCAACGCCTCGCTTTGTCTAGACACCAGAGCTAAGAAATGAAAGTATAAATTTAAATAGATAATTTATTACAATATACTTTCGTCCACAACCCACCACTTAATATATAACTTGCTATGTCACCACAATAACGTGGTAGTCATAGGACTGTCCACCCTTCACGTACATATGTCAAAAATAATAGCATAAAGGCGTTATATGATGATGTCACGTCACGTCACGTGTCGTGTATAGACTGGTACCTTTGGCGTGTATTGTTGAGTTACGTGAATAGACTTCCTATCCTAGTAGTAGGTTAACCACACTGTTTTGCTTAAAATAATTAATAATTATTTTTTATTATATAAGGAATTTTACAAAATTATTTTCTTTCGAAAATATGTTTTGAGATTATCTTCTGACTTATTGTTTTTTTTTTTAGCTTCAAGCTGTCTCACGCAAACAGTAGTGTATTTTCAGGAGGTAATTCGTGTTGAGTTGCGGATTGGATGACCCGCTTTTTCTCGAGCCCTCGCACTACCAGAGCGAAGAATGACAATATTAAAAATTATTTTTTTTCGAGTGGGAATCGAACTCACACCCTATAGTAATAACAGTCAGTTGCTTGTGCCCCTGCATCATGACTGGCCTAAATTGAATGGCAATTATTTTATTGTTGCTCGCTATGCCGACTGGCAGCACTTTTTTCTGCAACGTCATTATGTCTAAAAAAGAATCAAGTGCCAGTCGTACTAGTCCTCTAAGGATTCCGTACCATTTTTAACGTTATAGATGATTGCGAAGTCCAACTTATAAGTTAAGTTAACAAACTTAAGATTGCGGATACTCATTTTATATAAAATTAACTACAGTTATAAATTTGTAATAATTCTTATTTATTTTTATCGATTTCGCATATCCATTCCTTTTTTTCCGATTTTTCCTTTTATTTATATTAAAGTTCTGGTTGATTTGGTTTATTTCCTTTGTTTGTATTATAAGCTCTCATTTTATGCAAAATTTCATAATTGCAGATCCATGAAAAGTGGGATTTCATTACGCGACGAATTTCATATAAAATGCAGCAAAAACGATACATGAATGGCTTATATTGCGTATATATATATATATAATTTGATTGCGTTGACATAGCAGCTTGATTTTTTTCTGTGCTCCATAAGACCGTAGACTAAGGTCTGTAATATTAAGATATTTTGATATTAATTTCCGCTTGATACCTCCATCTCACAGACAGTTTTTTTTTCCATTTTAATGTACGGAACCCTGAAAAACGTAAACATCAAACATGAATAATATCATAATTTGTTTCAACTGTCCGCCACATCTGTAAGCCTAGTCTTTGAATATAAGCTTTTTAAATTTATGATTAAACATTTACAATATAAGAAACACTATATAGTAAATATTAAGATCTAAGCGTAGAATTTAAATAAATATTTGTCAGTGTCGCTATAAGCTGTTATTTTAGCCGTTCCCCAGAGTTCGTGAGAGAACATTTTGCTTTTGTCCCGGGATGTATATCGTACTCCACAGGCACATATTTTCAGTGAAAAATTATAAATCTTTTAACTTTTATTTTATATTCATTGTATATTGGTGTCTGAATACCTGTTAATTTAAATTTTCTTTTCTTTCTTTATTTGTCTGTACGACTATAAACTTGGGATATATATTAAAAAAAATAAGCACATTATTTCTAAAGTGCTTATTTAATATAGCAATTATTTATTATATTATAAATTTTGATATCAGTAAAATATAAAATATTTTTACATTTATAATACTATAAATATAAAAATACACATTTAAGAATGGCAGGTACGTCACGGTGATAATGAAGAAGGACGTGCTCAGCTGGTTCGGGCACGTTCAACGAATGAGTGATGAAAAAATAACAAAAAAAATCTATGATGGAAAAGCGAGCGGTAAGAGATAGGGGGTGAACTTGGTTGATCTTTGAAAACACACTATCAAAGATACTGGAGAAAGGTCATGTAAAAGACATGCGAACCCCCGGAGGGCATATATCAAGAGATTGATGACAGTGGACGAGGCGAAAAAGGTATGTACAGACCGTAGCATTTGGTACACCGGTCTCTCTGACTACCCCACTGGGGATACAGCGTGAAGTTAAGTTAAGTAAAATAAACAATTAAATATATATAAAATTATCTAAATTATTTACTTTTAAGCTTCACGCTGTATTTCACACATGGCATGGTAGGCAGAGGAAGCTTGGGAACCTAGTGTTAGATACTTCGTTCTCATTAAGACATTCCCGCTTCCCCATTTTCCGCCAAATTCTTAAAATTCTGGAGGCATTGCATTGAGTGACAGATATCCAATCCGCGCTTTGCCTCGGTACCTGAACGAGGAAATTAAAATTTTAAATATTTCATTCCCCCGAATCGGAATCACACCCACAACCATCGTTTATACTCTCTAGTTTGTGGCTCTGCGCCACAAGTGCCATAAAATAAAAATTAAATAATACCTGGCCACCCTATATTTATCCACTATTTGTATGAAAGGTTGGCGGCTCAACCCCGCTTTTCAAGTTAGAAAAATGTTTTCACCGTCAATCTATTTAATGCGAAGGTTGTATTAAATGTAGACCTTTTTGAACAAACACAGATATTGTAAGACGTATTTGTGGTCTGAAAACTGCTTTATATCAGACTGATGCGTATTGAAATATTAAAATGTAAAGATATTACTTTTTTTTTCGATATTCACCAGGTCACTGCAGGGGACAACGAGATAAAGTCGGCTGAAAATACGAAGTTGTAGGTTCGATTCCTAGTGGAAGAAATGATAATATTATTTGTAAAATATAAATACTAGAGTTCGAAAAGTAGAGAACGGAGTGTCATTAGGTTCTCACTGTGTATGTCAAATAAAACGTGAATATAAAAAATTTAATTACACTAGAGAAAATATGCAAGGGCGAGCTGTGGCTCAGAAACACAAGCGCGACAGGTTGTCCGGCGTCTCTTAATTAACACAGATTGGTTTATCAGTAGGTTCTGAATTTCTTTCTACCCTACTAGAAATAACGAGAAGAAAAAAAAAAGAAAAAATTACAATATATTCAAATAATTAACCCAAGTAAAATTAAAACTGCAGATATCGAATACATCAATAAAATAGCGTTTGAAACAGATTAATATATTAAAATATTGAACTCTCTGTTTAAATATCCAAACCGCGAAACGATATTATCGTGTCCATTGACTGTTAATCACAAGTAACTGAAGTTCTGAATGTTTATTTAGGTTTGTATCCTCACCCATTTCTACTTCACCATTATTTCACCCCCTAAGCCTCAAGGTTAGAGCTTATACCGGTTTTAATACAGCCAGCGGTCGTTGAACTGAATAATATAGGGACTTGTTGGAAGGTATAATTTTTTGCCAGAGTTAAATTATATATTATAAATGATGAATTATTATTATTTTATTATATATTTTATTAATTATTATATATTTTATTATTAATATTATAATAAATTCCTCCACTAAGTGAGTGGAGGCTCTTTAAGTAGCGTAACTCGATTCCACGCCTCTGCCTCGACATCAGAGCAAAGCAATTAAAACATTCAATATTTAATTCCCTCGTGTGGAAATCAAACTCACAACCTCTCGCGTTTACAGTCACACTTTGTACCCCTGCGCCACGATTAGCCTCACTCTTATTGCAAATATAACGCTAACAGTACATATACTCTTATTTCATTCTTTACTTGAGTGGTAATCGAACTCGAACCACAGCGTACAATCCAACAGTTCCTATAGAGTATTAAAATCATTACCTACTATTAGTTATTCAGATATAATTAAAGTACTAGAATAGTACATCTATATGCTGACACCCACTCGGCTGGAAATTATTAGTTGATAGCACTCACACTGTTTAACGAACCTATTTAACAACCTATCTCCATTATGATTGAGTGAAAAGAATGTAGGTTACAACTTTAAAAGCTTTAAAGCTAATAATTTATTCGATTCTTTATAGGTTTGATGAAGAATTGAGATTGTATTTTATTTTTTACATGTCTTTGAAGTAGTTAGGTTGAGGCCAGTCGTGGCGCAAGTAAACAGATAAACGCGACAGTGAAGAATTTAAATGTTTATTTACATTTATATTTTGAATCCTTCGCTCTAAATATGACTAAGTTCCCTCTGCCTACACTGATGTGTGAGTGATGTATGAAGATGCTTTTTTTTCACGTGCCACTCAACACGCAATGCCCTGAAAAAATCGGCGGAAAATGGGGAACGCAATGTCTGAACAGTAATTTCTCTCTGCCTACCCTACAACATGCAGGATACAGCGTGAAGCTGGACGAGATGTTTATTAAATTCCATAATACTATTTTATATGGCAAACTTGAAATAACATCTCAAAATAAATTTCCCCTCAAACAATTCTGCGTATATACCACCCTTGTAATGTAAACAGCTTCCAATTTCACTATCTAAGACTATACATACAAAATTATAGTAACTGTATACAGATTTAATTATTATTCTCCTACGCTTTAGTTAAGCGAAATTTCTGAGAAATGTCGTTTGCCTCACTTTGTATCAGGCGGTAGAATTACGAGCGAGCAACGTTTACATTAATTTTGATTAATTTAAATACATCTACATAACATATATTTTTTTTATAATTGCAAGTTGGTTTATTTCCTTTTCTTTTGATTTGGTCGTGGTCGTGAAAATAGCCAAGTCAAATTTAGGGCTTGAATTTTATATAGAGTGAACAGAGAGCCCATATAGATTTCCCATTTCTTTTATCTATGAAATTGAGAACGATGCATTGCTGAATATTTACTTGGCTCTCATTTCATATTTATATTTTAATGAGTTGGACACGCTGACACGTGTCTTCATAATTCTATAGTACACTTTCTGTATTAAATTTATAATATAAACGTAAACAAAATAAGATATCGCTACAAGGAGTTTTCCAGTTCACTTAAATTATACAAGATGGCTGACATTTGATCAATGGTTTCTCTTATTAAGATCGAAAGTATTATCCTGGTACGAATCAATAAAATCTACTGTGTCTTAAACGGTAGAAAGATTGAAAGTATACCTTTTTCTCACATATAGCGAGATAGGCCTCTATTTCTGAATTAGATACTTAATGCTAAGAAACAGCATTTCCACCTTCTCTCCAATCTTCGAAATATAACATGTTGAAAATAATTCGAAAATAATTAATTCCCCCTCATATGAATTGAAACCACAACCGTCGCGCTTACAATAAATTGCTGTACCACTGCACCGAGCGAAGCCGATGCGAGAGATTTTTTTAAATATATTATACATACTTTACACGTTCATTCAATTTTAACTGTAAACTCTTAAAAGGCAACCAAATAAATTTTAATATGAATAAAAATACAAACGATTTCTGCATACATTTCAAATTGAAAATAGTTTCATCCTATCTCCTAAATAAACCTTAGAACGAAAGTGGCTTCGCCCGCTTAGTTGGTTTTGTCGCGAGTTTTAACGTATACAAACAACGAGAAAAGATACTCTAATAAATTAAATGTATATATTTTGTTTTCATTTATTATTTTGCTGCATTCTCTACTAGTATTTGTACTTTATATTAGTTGACGTTTTATTGTCATCCAAAAATATATACTTATATGAATAAATGTAAATCGTTTATTTAAATACCAATGTATATAATGATCCAAGCTTATACTGTCTTTATCAAATAAATTAAGGAAATAAATTTCCAATTATTATTTATGCAATTTTAAATAAAACTTATTTAGAATAACAATTTATTTATAATAATTTGTCAGTATTGTCAGTTAAACTACTGAAAGCACATGAAAAGTTAATTTTCTATGAGTCTGTAAAAAAGTGTAATACAATAACTAGAGCAATTGAGAGTCAATATTATCTTTTTTTGCAGATTTACTTCGAAATAATACTCTAATATTTTTTTTAGTTTCACGCTATATAGGCAGACGCAATCTAGGAAAGAAAAGTGTTAAGACACTCCGTCGTCGTTCTTCGGGAATTATGAAGATTAGTTTTTTACGAAGTCTTTTATGATTTTATTAATAAGACCGTCTGTCTGAAAGATTTCGGCAATTCAAACAAAACACTTAAGTATGAAGTTTTATAGAAAGCCGGCCAGTGTAAGATGGAGCGACCCACTTCTCTAAGTAAAAATACCAAAGAAAATCCAAACTATTCTGCTGAAGTCGTGGTAAAATTGATAGATGGCCATTAAATTAATTATATTTTATTTCAATATTTACACTTTACATATTTCATTACTGAATTCGTTTGTGTTACATAATTTCTTATCTCTTTTTGTATATCTTCTACCTAGAGATCAACGTACAGCACAAACAATCGACCGTAGAATTTTGAAAGATTTTTTTGAAAATACACTCCTAAGGATGTCCAATAAGGATTAAAAGTTTGTATGAAATATCCTTGTTTACAAAACCGGAAATTTGCAAAAAGCTTGCTGCTACTAGAGTTACTAACAACACAAATACTCGTAAGTTGGCTTGTGGTCAGAGCGCGAACGGTCGGCATTCTCAGGCGCGGGTTCGAGACCCGCTGTGCACAATTTTTTATTCATTTTCCAAAATAATTTTCCATCCATAGTGTGGAATACCATTTTGAAAATAAGTAATTTAAAAGTTTACTATCATAAGATGGCAGGGTCAAATCTCGCCTCGTTTCTAAGATTCCTGTTACATTTTTCTTTTAAAAATTATATTCATTTCTAGTAGTATTGAAAGGAAAGCACAATGAAATACAAACAAACCCATATTATTTATGTGTATAAATATTATATATTATATAGGTTCGAACTTAATAACATATTTTAATGTGTGCCGTGACCCAGTTTTTTAGCTTTTGATTTAAAAACCATATATGAAATATATGGTACATTTATTATATAGTAGAAACGTTCTCCAGTTGCCCACTGCCATTATTTCAAAGTAATATGCTCTTTCTAATAGCTTGAATTGTGCTGGAGTAGACGAAAGAAATTCGGTATATTTTAATCAGTGTTAAAATTTGAATTTAACTTCTATTTTTCGTTTTACAATTGGGTTTAAGACATTCTGATAGTTGTCTGTCATATTTTTTCTAATATAGTTTTCTAGAGATTGGAGAATAGAAAATAAAAGCGAATGTAGCAAAACAGCTTCAAAATACATAATTACTTAACCAGGCGAAGAGTGGAGAGAGAAAAGATTCTATTTTTTATCTTTCTAAACGAGTCGATATAATGCAAAATCACTTACCCTATTATTTTAATTTGTAAGCATCTCACATACTGCTGCTATTTTACTCATAACTTTCATCAATTAGAGAAATATTTGCAAGTGAATATGTGATACGAGAACACAACAGTAGTTCAAAACAATACAAACTATACATTCGTGATATTTATTGTAATTGAAATAGAATTAATTCTACTCTATTCAATTAACCGGCCGTTGCAGTTCATTAATAAAATGAACGTTTGTTAATGTGTTTATGTTTGGTCGATCGCGTTTTATGCGAAGGGTTATTTCTGTAGTCATTCTATAAAACCTTGTAGTGGAGTCGTCGTGTAGATATTAAGTTACAGTAATGTGTAGAGTTCAAATCTAGAACTTTTTTTTAATTGTAAATGGAGTCACGTCAGAGTTATATCCGTGCTTTGTAGTATAATATTTTCCTTTATTGATTTATAATTTGGGGAAAGTTGTAGCGCTGCGGTAAAAGCGTGCAACTGTAAACGCCACAGGTTGTGAGTTCGATTCCCTTTCGAGGAAAAAATATATATTTAATATTTTCAGTTCTTCGCTCTGGTAGCGAAGCAAAGCGTGGCTGAGTGTTCCAGGATTCGACGGAAAGTGGGAAACGGAAGTGTCTTAATGGGATCGGAGTGTCGAAACACTAAGTCCCTATTTTCCCTCTACCCTATGTGCGACATGCTGTTTCTCGCTGTAACTGAAAAACTTGTTATTTAATTTTTAGTGGAGCTCAATCTGTCTGAATATGTTAACTATACACTGGTGGGTTGCGTTTCTAAGGGCTATAAGAGCCCTCATCAATGTCTAATGGATCATAGTATTTGAAGGACTTCAAAAGCCCTTCCAAAGCCGACAAGAATAAGTTTTATACAATTTGTATATTCAGTGAACCTGCAGAAGATTCACATGAGGTAAGAGCCAACTCTTAAATATTTTAAGATTGTGTTTATTCGAGAATTAAAAAGAAGTGTGAGTTGAGTCGTAGAATATAGTTCCAGAGGAAAACCAAAAAAATATAATTAAATTAAATTTGTTTTATTTTTAAGATTAATTGGAACATTTTTTTGGACTTAATCGCAGCTGGTAGTCAACAAGCAGATAGAATAACCAACAAAATTTGATTTTTATTTACGTAACTTCTTTTTTCAGCTTGACGCTGTATCTTTCATGTAGCAGGGTAGGTAGGGCAAAGAGAGCATAGTGTTAAGACACTCCACTTTCCATCAATTTCTTGAGACATTGCTTGTTGAGTGGCAGTACTTAACGCCGCACGTTGCCTTGTGATATACCAAAGCGGAAAAATATTAAATACTAATAAATATTAAATATTAATATATGTTATTTCCTAGATTGAAATCGAACCTATAACCTAAGCGCTTACAGTCATACGCTAGTGTCCCTGCACCACTACTGGCCTCTTATGTAATATTTACGCTAAAAGTAACACCAACAACCGACACCTTAAAGAAATTTGTATCAGACAGATCCACAATTCAATCATAAGCGTGTCGACGACAAAAAAGTCCATTATTCTACAGTCGCCTCTTATCTAGTTAACTGCTTCTTCCTTTTAACTTTGACTAAATCCGTTTTAGACCCATTTATTGATAAATTTTCGATATTCTTAAAAGAATTCTCAGTCAATTACTTAGTGCTGGTAGAGTGATAATTCTGAAAGGAAGTGCTATTGCGAAATCGATTGATGTGCTCTACAGCGAAATAAAATCAAAAGAACGATCGAAATGAATAAAACATCTATTGCACTATGAGATGTGTTTCGATCTTGTATAGAAAATTAACAACGATTTTTTTTGGGTTTTTTTTCAGCTTCACGTTACAACGTGGACATAGCAATATAGGCAGTCCTCTGCATAGTGTTAAGACACTCTGCTCCCCACTTTCCGCCTGATTCTGAAGGCATTACGTGTTAAATGGCGGAATTTACCGCCGCGCTTTGCCTGGACACCATGGGGATCGACCGCCATGACTGGCTTCACTTCATGTCCAATCACATTTCCTATCCATCAACATAGAAAAAACCCAACATTAAAGGTCAAAAACCCAACATTAAAAAAAATCAATGTGATAATACGAAAGAATACATTTATCCCCGCAAGACTTGTACCGTCTGATTACCATTGGGACAAAGATGCTCATCCATCGTGATGTCTTTGTTTTCACGAAAATAGGCCCCCGCACTCTGTTACTACTGTGACCTGTGAATGTATATGTATATATGTGGCGTACATATTGTTAGATATCTCCTTACTATTTTCAGCTACTTGAAACAGTAGAAGTGAAATATGAGTGACCTCGTTCTCCAGCTATTCAAATTTCATTCATTCTGTCATTTTGTTACCCTTAATTATGATGACAGTGGCTGGTACGGTATTTAATACAAAACTTGTATATATAATATTTGATTGTACTACATATGTATATATTTTTTATTGTAGGCACAGAAAACCTGAGAACCCAATGTTGAGACACTCCGTTCCCAATGTGACACTTCACTAATTCTGCTCTCAGCCTCGAAAGTTTTGATGTTGTTGTTTTTTTTTAGTTCATTGTTTTTGTTGTATTTCTAAACAATAACAATTAATTGTTATTGGAGCTTAAGCTCTAATTGAACAAGTTTCGTTTACGACGTTCTTTTATTATTAACAGAATAGATACATTTTCTATATATCTGTGATTTCTTTAAATATTAATGATTGATTTTGAATTAAAAGTAACCAAAATATTTTACCTGTAATATTTTTTAGTAATGTACCTACTTTACGAAAATAAAAGCCTAATCCTGAATGCAATAATAACACAGATTCTGATATTTAAAAGAAACGCTGTATCCCTAGTGGGGTAGTCAGACGCTTTAATTGGTTGTATGTAATATAGGGTTGATTCAGCTAGACAGACAAATCAACACCTGATGATATGTTTGATATTCCCCAATATTTGCCAAGTAATGTATAGATAGACGCACGCCGGCCCGCATCTGTCTCCCATCATCATTAATTGCATAATTTTCAATATTTATTGCGATTTTCTTTTACAAGTATAAAAATTTCGGTTTTCAAGATACATAAAATTCTGGTTCTGTAAAAGTGTAAAGATATATATATATATCTTATCTATAATTTTACAACAATATCCACGTCAAACGTTGCTATCAAACGTTTGAACTTAAAGAAAATTAAACCAGCAGAGCTATATAAAACATCGAAGTCAAAGGTTTTCAAAGAATCTCGTATTACTTTTAACACCTGTCTATTTTACCTTCAACCGATCAAGTGCAAAATTAATATGGAGTGAGGTGCCATTTAATTTGAGATTATACTAAAGAAATTTGAAAAATATGTAGAAAAAGAATAAAATGTATGTGAAAACACATAAATCTGGAGTCGAAGCAAAATCTGCATTGCGTGTTGTTTTTTTTCTTTTCCTAAGCCTATTATGAATCTTCTTGAACGTGATTCAGTAGTTTAATTTACATCTTTGTGAATTCTGGAGGCATTGCATTTTGAGTGGATAGATATTTGCCTTGCCTCGACACTAGAGCGAAGAAAATGAAAATATTAAATATTTAATTTTCTCGAATGTGAATTGAACCCTTAACTATCGTGCTTACAGTCACAAATATATTACAAGAACTTGTGCCATTGAGCCACGACTGGTCACTGGTTCTCACAGCAGAGAAAGTATAGTAACGAGTCTTTTGGAAATGCCAAAAGTTGCTCAAAATATTCCAGTTAGACCCACAATGTTAAGTACATTTATAAACTTAAACCTTCAAAGAAGTGTGAGAAAATCTTTGATCTCTTGCCCGGCGGTGTGGGTGTTTTTTTTTTTACTTTGCCAAGATATAAAGAGATCTCCACAGCTTTAAAAATAACAAGATGATTTATTTAAGTCTTAAAACCTAGGCTTAGTTTCACGACTTAAAATGACTACATTATCTGTCTAAGAGTAATCATACCCTATTATTATTCTCATTCCCTCACTGTGGTAATAAGACAAGCCACTGTGTTGAGTTCCGCCATTTACCACGCTAAGCCTCTAAAACTCAGAAGAACGTGGGCCATCATACAGTGTATTAATCGGAACGAAGTTTACACTAAGTTCCCAAGTACACCTTCTACGTGCTCTGTTCTGTGCTGGGTATAGCATACACTAGGTTCTCTATCTATTCCAAAAGTTCTCTATCTATTCATTATTCTAAAACAAAAAAAACCCTTGAAATACATCCCTTCCTATAAGAAAAATAATCATCGAAATCAATGGACGTGATGCACATACTAAATGCAAATTTAGGACTCATGTGATTTTCTGGACCTGGACAAGACGGAAGACCCAGTCGAAATTTCTGATTACACAAAAATACAGCCGAACTGATATGATTTGGAATCCCCACCTTTTACAGAAATCGGTTAGAAATGCAAAAAATGCGTGGAAATAAAAATACATTTTTTTTCTACCGCTTTATATTACACTCGTCATATAAAATCATAAAAAAATTTTTCTTTAGCATTATGCGCAACTACACAAAGCTGGACTCTTAACATTGCTTTGAGTTGGATAAAATGCGCGGCGTTTGACGTAAGCGTAATTAACATTATTTATTTTGTAAAGGTAACTAAGTAACTTTATCTTTTATCTTTTTTTTTCTATTGCTAATTGGTAATCTCTTCACACTTCATGGCTGTATATCAGTTGTGATAACGCCTCTGTCTCGAAATCGTTGTAAAAGAAATTGAGTGGTAATTGATACTCTATCTATGTCTCCATTAACATTTATCTCAAATTTGAGCTTTTCGTTGAATCCCGTATACGACAGCCACTCAACATGCAATACCTCCAAAGATTCGGCAGAAAGTGGGGAACGGAGTGTCTTAACACTAGGTTTCCTCTACCGACCCTGCTGTATGCAAAATACAGCGTGAAGGTGATTTCAGCTGAAGTTTGGGGACTATAAAAAATATTTTAAAAATACCAACCTCATCTAACTCCCTCTAGTTTATTTTTACTGCTTTCTTAACCGAATTATATAAAAATAATGTTCCTAAAAAATGAAAATTCTTTGAAATATCAATTCAGTAAACATTGGATAAGAAAAGTAAGCAATAAATATCAGTTTAAAGGCAACCACGTGTTTATATATTTATAAATAATTTCCTAAAATCTTTTGATTTTCCAAATGAAAATCACAAATTAACCCCTCTTTTCTTTTATGTTATTTGAACAGAATCGTACTCATAAACGGGATTAAGCTCGTTTAAAAAACCTCGAATTCATGTAAAATCTAATCGCTCCAATTCAAAACATCATTGAGAGTCATAAAATGAGTTCATTTTTACTAATTTATTAAATGTTAAACCTTTAATATGAGCTTTTTGCTTTATATGAAAATAATTAAATATCTTTTTCCCTCTAGCAAGGTTTAAATCTACAACCATCATTTTAATATCCAATCGCTGTTCTGGTGCACCACTAAGGCCTCTACATATATTATATATAGTAATAACTAAGTACATACTTACAGCAATATCTCTAATGACCTCTATTAAAACTATTAGTCAGTCTGGCGATTAGACACATTATGGTCATAAATTACGACACATGTTTAGATTGCTTCGTGTCGTACAAAGTGGGGCAAGTGAAGGGATGTGCCACTTTATCTAACAATCAGTGACATATAGAGGAGAGAGGAATACAGAGTAAGGGCGCGCCCTATAAAGCCGAACGACAGACGCTATTAGAATTAGATCTATTTTATGAAAAAATAAAATCAGACAA
The DNA here is from genome assembly GCA_037355905.1 of Heliconius aoede. NCBI lineage: Eukaryota > Metazoa > Arthropoda > Insecta > Lepidoptera > Nymphalidae > Heliconius > Heliconius aoede. The sequence continues at coordinate 413,601 of JBAIZZ010000023.1, forward strand.
GCGCGAGTTGGGCTCAAAAAAAATCAGTCAGTGAGTAGACTCACCTTAGCATGTAAGAATATACTTAAGGTTGACATCATGTAATACTTTAAGTTAATCCCGGAAGCAATAATATTATAATAAAGGCACGGGCAATGACGAGACCGTGGATGTAGGTTCTTTTATAAAAAAATGTATATTTTTGAGATTTTTTTCTAAACTAGTATTTACTTGTAGATTTTTTCATGAGTCTGGTTTTACAGTGTTAAAATACGCGTGATTTCTATTAAAGGCTATTATTTTTTTAGAATTTAACCGCAAAGGTATAGTTTTCAGATTTTTTCCTGGACTATATATAAATGCTATAGCTGCTAAATTTCATAATTCTAATTTAACCGGAATTTACATAATTCAACACAAAGTATTCTAAATTTGGATGACCGTAGCCATAGGAATGCCTCAAAACTAAGGTATAAAAATATTTTGACATTACATTTTCATCAGTATATTTGACCAAACTCAAAAGTATAGTTTTTTCATGTCATCAAACAAAAACATTGACGAGTACATTTACGTTAGTCACGTATAGCTTGCACTAATCAAAATGCACTGAATGCAGTGAGGTCTGTGTAATGTAACCGCAGAGATGAAATACAGCAGTTCGTTCTTTGGACAGGTTATTCAGTATATGGCCGCGCCGATGCACGAGTATGCAGGTAAAAGAGAATAATTACAGAAACGTCGTCAGAATCAATTCTTTTGTTTTGAACGCTTATCTGGCTCGAAATTGAGTTGTTTTCCTGTTCGCTTTTACATTTATAAATGTTGAAGGAAAAATAAATGTGATTTCTTCTTTAAAATGATTAATGAGGGCTATGGAAATGCGGCCTATTTTACTAATTTGTATAGACATTTCTTTTATATGTCTCAATTCAAATTGCTGAAATAAATTGTAGTAGTTCAACGTCAACAGCCTTTGACTAGTAACCAAATGAAATATTAAATATTCCTTCCAGTGGGAATCGAACCTACAACCGTCATTTACAATCAGAGGCTTTTGCGTCATGACGGCCTCAAAAAAAATCTTATCGACATTTGAAAGGTAAAACACGTGTCGACCTAATTTTACTTTCGGCACCGCCTTAACGACACCACCACCTATATCTGCGTACGTGGTGAGAACCCAAGCAATTGACGCGAAATCAGATTGCGTTTAGTAGCGCAATATAATTTAATTGTTTTATCGGATTCTTTTTATCACACTCGTGGGTCGCCCCAGCTATTATACCATAGGAGTGTTGAACGTAGCAGTTTTACTAACTTGTGCTTGTTAGTTTATATAATTCTATTAATAAGAAACTCCAATCTCGATACCGTTACCAGTGCGAGGAAATGAAAACATGAAATATCCTCGATTTGGAATCGAACCCACAACCTGACGCGTTTACAGTCGTCGACTGGCCTGATTTTAACACTAGGTTCCCTCTGCCTACCCTACTGTGTGCGGTATCCTGTATACCGCACACAGTAGGGTAGGTGAAAGTGAATTTATGTGAATTGAATGAAAAAAAAAATCTCACATCTATTCTCCAATGGAAGTTATCAAAGGGAATGAAGTAGTTAACTCTATTATACTATGTAATGACAACAAGAAAACACATTAACAATTAAAACCATTTAATAAATACTTATAATACTCGAAATTTTCATAAAAGCGTGCCCCGCTTACTTTTAACCTCTATAGGTCTTTTATATTTTTTTGTTTTTCATTCAACCTTGACTCACATTGAATATACAATTCGTATTCTCTCCGTACTATGACCTACATACAAATTCATTTTTATTTTTGTTTATCAAGTTCACGTATATATATATATATATATAAGAAAAGAAATTAAAATATAAAACAAATGATAATTCATTCATCCGAGTGGAGATCGAACCCACAACCGTCTCTTACAGTTATATTATGGGGCCGCAACGACCTCAATATAAAATACATTTAATCATAAAATAATCGTAGTATATATCGACCAAACAGAAACTAACGTAGTTATGACGACTGCCAATATAAGCCAAGTACTCGATACTGGACGAAATCGATAATGAAAAATTGGAATATTGTCAAAATTTTTAACTCCATGTAAAATTTTTAATTTATATTGGCTTTAAAATAATGACTCCGTTGTGGCGTAGTTGTTGTATATACACCAATAAACTTATAATAGTTCTGAAAGCTGTAAGTTCTATTTGGTTCAACCAATTCCAAGTTAGCTTGACATACAGCGTTGAGTTCCACTATACCTTTGAGGCCTGTCGTGGCGCAGTCGTTAAAGTGTAAACTCGATAGGTTGTGGGTTCAATTTCCACTCGATGTAATGAAATATTTACTAATTTAATTCACCCGCTTTGGTAACAAGGTAGAACGCACTCATTAATGCCATTCCAGAATTCGGCGGAAAGTCGAGAACGGAGTGTCTTAACACTAGGTTCCCTCTGTCTACCCTGCTGTGTGAAGCTAAAAAAAAATACCACACAGACCCTCTAAACAGCCAGAAAATTTGAATATAGACTAACTTTTCAGTCTCATATCAATACTCAACGTAAAATTTAAAATATAACATGTGATGAAAATGGACAATAATATTGATTTAATAAAATATATTTTTGTATTTTACATTTTCCGCCAGCGCTGTGACATCTGTCGCGGTCTCGCGGCGACTGGCATTCCAAATGGAAATTTAAAAGAGCAAAACTTATTAACAAAAAAACATTATTTTCTTAGAGAAAAAATACCTTTTTTTTTTTTTTTCATTAAGAAACAAACGCAAACATTAAAGTTACGTACAATTTAATGCAAGCAAGCTGACACTTGACCCCGCTATCTTTAATTTTTTTTCTTGAACTTCACTTTGAAATAAGTTCTAAGAATAAAATGAATAGACGGAGGTCATGGCCTAGTTGTACCTGTTTAAAAAATAAATACATGTAGAATGACGGCGTCAATACAATATTCTTACCAATAAATATGTTATACTGAAATGGATGAAAAATGTAACACAGCTTTTTCCATGCATTGCATAACTATAGAAATATATAAAAAGGAAAAAAAAAAGTTTTATATTTACAATGTTCGTTTATTTTCAATATAAAACTATAGATCATTCCGTTAATGCATATTTATTTTTTCTTACAATTTTCTCTAGAGAGTATGTTTCGTGATTATAGTATGCTCGTACTGTACTCGTATATCACATAATGAGGCCAGTCGTGGCGCAGGGGCGTCAAGTGAATGTAAGCGCCACAGGCTGTGAGTTCGATTCCCGTTCAATGAAATTAAATATTTAATATAAGAAGATCCAAATCTTCTTCGTTGTGGCAGCAAGGCAAAGTGTGCAGTTGAGATCCGCCATTCAAAAGCGAGAGCGAAGTGTCTTAACACTAAGCGCTCTCTTTCTTCCTATCCTGATGGATAGAGCTTGGAGCTAAAAAATATACTAACCAGAGCTTAACCGACCCAGTCAAAAAAAATTAACCCACAAATTAACTGACAAAAATAACCGAATACCGCGTAAAAAGATAACATTCACACGTCCTATCGAATGCCATATCTGACTTTAGATAGGGGTGAAAAAGCAATAACGAAGCAAATGACACGTGAAACTCTGGGGACCCTTTTAATTCTATGATCGTTTGATGATGTAGACCAGAGCCTAATGTTTTTGTTTAATTTGCTCTAACATGGTATCTATTTTGGAGAGGAAATTATTTTACTGTGAAAAAGATTGTATTTTCTTTTAGCGTCACGCTATATTCTGCAAACAGCTGGATGGGCAGAAGGAACCTGGTATTAAGACGTGAGAGAATCAATTCATTAATTAATTAATTAATAATTATCTAATAAACTAATTATTTGTCCATAATTGGATTGTCCAAATAATTCGGACTGACATTCATGTTTTCATATTAACGAAAGTAAAACAATCAAAGTCCCTACAAAAGCAACAAAAGAAAATATAAATCGCGTCTCGAAGTTATGAAAGCAATGCTTAGTGCACTAATATTTTTTTCGTATCTTAGAAAAATATGTGGAAACGACAAAGTAAAACGAAAAAAAACTATTGATATGTTACAACTTGTACACGTGAATGAGGGTAGAAAGATAGAATTATATACACTATTTAATGCGTACGCGACTTTTCATTTGGTAGAATTGATTGAATTATTCCATATTAAAACTTATTTTCCGTTTTTGGGCACTTTCAAAAGTCTTTCAAAAGTTCAGTAATTCCCGGATTCAATCTTTTAAATTTAACTTTCGATCAAATTCTCAACATTTTTGGTCGGAGTTTTATAAAAAAAAAATAATTTAATTTTATTTAATTTATTTGCTAAGATCTTTCATATATATCTATACTTTTCCACCACTCATATTTTTTATTCTTAAGATATAAATAAACTTGTTTGAAAATTGGAATCGGAATGAAAATTGGATAAAGAAATGCACTAACAATAAGTCATTTCTTTATACAATTTTCATCCATCATGTATAGCTAAGCGAATAGAAAATATCTACGAGTAAGTAATCTATTTAGCTTAACACGCGATAAGTAATCTGTCTAATCTAAAAAGTTAGGTTTACAGATAAGACACCCTATTAAGGAGATGTGTGTATTAAAAAAAGATTTTGGATATAGTAAGGCGAAGCGAATAATATATTAATAATAATTGAAAAATTAAAATATTAAATATTTCATTTTCTCGACCAGGAATCGAATCCACGCTTCGTGCTCTCCGTACACCACGGCTGGCCTCATTTCTTACATATATTAGTTTTTCAAATTACATTACATCCAAAGTGAATGGGAGTACACACGGCCCGACATGCACTAAAATAAATGAAACATATATATATTTACCAAAAGAAATGTGACCATCTGAATGAGTTCCCGCAAGACGTAAGTTTTATGAACATTTTTATGAGAATTCCTGGTGGAGTTGCAAATATTGTTCTTGCTTTTGAAATTGTATTTTTGTGGACAATGTACTCGTGTAGAGTGCCTGGGTGAGTGACTAAGAAACACTGTGTACGAAAATCTTGAAGAAAAGCAGAAGCTACTATTAATGTAATACATGAAGAATTTCTATTATTTTACTGAAATCAGATTTTCATCTTTCTAAAAATTCATGACTCAATTTTATTTCCCCAAATGAAAATCGAACTCACAACCCCTCAAATATGGTTCTTGCCGATGGAATTATATTTATGTGGACAATGTACTCGTATACGGTACCGCGAATTTTGCACTTAGACACACATTTAACGATTAATTTTTATTTATATAGAAATTACACGATTAATGATTCATTCCCCCGTGATGGGATCGAACCCAATACATTCACACCTATGTGCTCTTATGCCACGACGGTGTCAATACAAATTCAAACTACATTAAATCATAAAATAGTATATATTGACCAAACTGAAACTAACGAAGTTATGACGACTGTCAGTATATATTTTGTACTCGATACTGAGCGAAAACGTTAATAAAAAATTGTCAAATTTTTTAAATCAATGTAAAGGTTTATCTTCATATTGGCTTTAAAATAATGTCTCCATTGTGGTGAAGTCAATATATGCCTTAAAAAACTCGATATCTCTGTGAGGTGTGAACTCTGTTCTGTTCTGTTCTGTTCAAACGCTTGAAAGGAAGGTTAAGTCAAAGTACAGCGTTGAGTTCCACCACATACCTTTGAAGCCAGTTGTGGCGCGGGGGCACAAATGGATGACTGTAAACGTAAACGAGACAGGCTATATATTCCCACTTGAAAAAATTTAAAATTTCATATTTTAATTTCCTTACTCTGGAATTTTTTATCTAGGAAAGCGCGGCGTTTAATTCCATCACTCAACAGGCTACGCCTTCAGAATTTGGCAGAATGTGAAGAACGGAGTGTCTTAACACTAAGTTGTAAGATTCTGCCTACCCTCTTACGTGCGGGACGGGTGCGTGCTTAAACTAAACTATCCATACCACACGGTAATACATTTAAAATATAACATATGATGAAAATGGACAATAATATTGATTTAATAAAATATAATTTGTATTTCACATTTTCCGCCAGCGCTGTGACATCTGTCGCGGTCGCGCGGCGACTGGCATTCCAAATGGAAATTTAAAAGAGCAAAACTTATTAACAAAAAAACATTATTTTCTTAGAGAAAAAATATCTTTTTTTTTTTTCATTAAGAAACAAACGCAAACATTAAACTTACGTACAATTAAATGCAAGCAAGCTGACACTTGACCCCGCTATCTTTAATTTTTTTTCTTGAACTTCACTTTGAAATAAGTTCTAAGAATAAAATGAATAGACGGAGGTCATGGCCTAGTTGTACCTGTTTAAAAAATAAATAGTTCTAGAATGAAGGCGTCAATACAATATTCTTACCAATAGATATGTAATACTGAAATGGATGTAAAATAATATATATAATAGTATACCTTTTTCCATTCGTTCCATTTTTTAGTTTTATATTTCCAATATTCATTTGTTTTCAATATAAAAGTATATGTAGATCAATCAGTTAATGCATATTTTTTTTAATTTGAGTTTTGAGTCGTATTTGTATACTATATTATATTGACACTTTATATCTTATCGAAAATAATTGTTGTTGTTGTTTTTTTTATTTGGCACTTACTATACAGTAATTGATATTTTTATCAAAAATTACTAGAGACCAGTCGTGGTGCTGGGGCACAAACGTGTAAATGCGACATGTTGTGGGTTCGATTCCTGCTCGAGAAAATGAAATATTTTATTATATTTTTATTACTTCGCTCTGGATGGCGTTAAGGAAAAGCGCGCCGTTGAGGTCCGTAACTCAACACGCAAAGCCAAACTCCGCTTCCCACTTTTACCAAAGAATTCAATGGATTCAATTTAAAAGAATTCAATTCAACACTAGGCTCCCTCTGCCTATCGTGCTACATAGAAAGAGCTCGAAGCTAAAAAAAACACTAACCAATACTGAGCCGACAACGTTTTATAAATTTAACTCACAAATTAACTGACAAAAATAACCGAATATCGCGTAGAAAAATAACATTCACACGTCCTATCAAACGCCATATCCGACTTTAGATAGGGGTGGAAGAGCAATAACGAAGGCATATGACTCGTAAAAGTCTGGGGACCATTTTAATTCTATGATCAAACGACACCAGTGCCATTTTAATGATTTTGTTTAATATGTTAAGCTTCTATTTTGGACTAGAAAATGATTTACTCGTAGTGGCCTATCTCTGCCCTTGCAAGCGTGTGATCGCTAACATGAGAGGTTGTAGGTTCAATCATCACTCGGGGAAATCAAAAACTTCATATTTTCGTTTGGAGTCTGGAGTCGATGCAAAGCGTGTCGTTGACCGAACTAATTGTGGTCGTTAGTCATTCGGATAATCGAAAATCCGGAAAATCGAATGTACAAAGAAAGGCTTATGTTATTCATATGAAGCATAAAATTGGTATATATATGTCTATTAAGAGCAACAAATACATATCAACGAAAATCAACGTTTATTAAGAAATTATTAACATTTTCTACCATACTATTTATGTACGTAATGTACACATACACATATGTGTAATATTTACTTACATATAAATTTAATTAAGTTTCTGTGTAGTAGTTTATGTTATATAATTATAGCGTTAATAGTTCAGAATAATCGTAAATCCGTATAACTCAGGGCCGGATAATCGAGATTCTACTGTGTGTCTAAAATTCGGTGAATTCGGTAAATAGGAAATGGAGTGGTTTAACACTAGATACTTTATTCTTATCGTAGTGTGTGCTCGACGCAGCGTGAAGCTGATTAAATATGAGACATTCTTTTTTTATTTGTTTAAGGATAACTACGAAATTATTTTTACATTCCGTTGCCGATATACATATCAACAATGTATATCGGAGTATAAGGAAAAGAACGAGGAAATATTACGAAGTTTATTAAATTCAGGACTTATCCTGTACACTTTCCATGTGTGTTGGATGAGCTCAAAAATAAAAAGAATTGGCTCTTAAGCTTCCAGTGGAGTAGCGAATTTAAGCTGCGCCCGGAGTAAAATAATTTTCCAGCGTCCCCCAGATGAACCCATGTAATTTCATATTTCATTTCAATAAATGAATAATGTCAATCTTAGCTTTGAATGATTGATTAAATATATAAATTTAAATAGACTTGCAGACCATTCGGCGCCATTTTGAGAGTAGTGCACGTGGCAAGAAGGGGGTCTCCTGAACCCCCTCCCCCCCCCCTCTCCCACTACGCCTCTGTAAGCTTTACAGTGTTTCATATAATGTAATAAAAATATGTAATGATATGTTCATGTGAAAATGTTAAAGCTAAAGATTTTTGTAGTATCTCTTTGAGAGATTTTTTTTTTGTTTTTTTTTATTAATTTCAATATTTATATATAAAAAGTACACATCAATAACAAATATATATTACCTACTAATATTACTGAAAGTAATTAGATTTTATTATCAATTTTTTTTTAACTTCGAGGAACGAATTTTGATTTTAGCTGAAAATCTTGACATTTCATATAACGTTTATTACCCTAATAAAAAGCTATAATGTCTCAATAATGTCGAAAGCATAAATATAATTTAACCATTATCATTGTAATAAATTTTCATATAAATAGTAATCTAAATTTATTTTAAGACATTTACATATTGTTTTAATATAACTAGAACTAAAATGCCTACAAAAAGTTTAAACAGTTTCTAGTCACTTCTATACTTTCAAAGGCTTAGACTTTGTAGCTTAGGTGGCTAAAGTCTTTAACTTCGATCAGCTTAGTAGTTCAGGCGTTATCGTAGAAAAATA